>UZAN01040844.1:44559-57232 GCA_900618425.1 Echinostoma caproni | reverse complement strand
ACTAATGGGGCGTGGGGGGTTGGGGGGTGGGGTGAAGAGAGCGATTCCAGATGATGTTATTGTTGCCGGTTTGACGCCTGAGGAGACAAATTAGTGTTCACACAGAATCGACAAATTGGACTCACGAGGTCGGTACTGAACTGTAAGTCCAGGTACAAATTATAGTCCAAACCACTGTGGATATTTGAGTGAACAACAACACAGTTTCCGGTAAGAATCTGTGTGTTGGAAAAGATATTTCATACCTACATATATCAGAGCCAGAGTTGTTATACTATTTCTCCATTCTAAAGTGTCACTGGGAAATGTATTTTGGGTAACTATTGATTGCTCTGTAATTATTTTCACGCAAATGATTTTTTCCACAGCCCACATAATATGATCAGTGATAGACAGAACAGCGAATAGATCAAAGAATACAGAGATTTCGAACAGAGATAAGTCTTGATTGAAGAACAATAAGTACAAAACGGCGAAATGACTGACTGGAATCCTCGATTTTCCAAAAACATTTCCCTCCATGTTTACAAAGACATACAAAATGGCTCAAAATATATCTCCAGAGAAGAGTAGATATTAAAATCTCTATCTTCATAGAAAAATAATAAAATGTATTACAAAATTACCGTACGCTGGGATGCTGAAAACAATTAAAAAACATTTGAAATATCGTTTAATGCTTTCATAATAATGAATATACGCGTCACAATATTTGTCCAAATTTCTCATTTTATGGGCAAAACGTAATGAAAATGGATGCCCGAGGAGAAGAGTGAAGGTGTTCAACATCTGTCATATACGCCTTTCCATTGAGTATAGCAGAGCAGAGCAGATTTTTCAATAGCATTTTTCGTACATCGGAACACATCGAAATTTCATAGTGATATATCGTGAGATAAAGATACCCTCATATAAGAGATGCAATCTTTGTATGAGCGCTAGTTTGAAGGTTTCACTTCACATAGAGGACAGAAACAGAACAAAAAGTTAGGTGTCTCTAAATAAGCCACATATAAATATTACTTGACTCCAGTTGATGAAATAGTTTTCAAATTATGAAGTGTAACTGCCGCTTCTTGTGTCGTTACTACTCGTGGGAACCGGAGCCATGCTCATCTGCGCCCTAAAAGTACATATTTTGAGACTTGCCTTACCGTTCATATAGACTGAAAATCAAGATTTGTGCTCAAAATATGAAATAAAGATGCTTGAAAAGCCTTTTTAGTATTGAATATTTCTTTTTACTTTTCGGAGAAGTCATCAGTATTGTATAACAAGTAAAATCTTCGGGATCAGATACACAAATAATAAGGATCATCAATTGTACACGGTAACTACTGGGGTCATGCGCAGTGATTATCATCAAGTTGTTTCACGTCGAAACTACCAAATATATTCCAGAGTATTCATCATCGGAGTTGACGCGCAATATAGAAAAGGAAAAATAGTCTAAGGGCTCTCATTTCGTTCAGAAATGGAGTGATATTTAAACGGACTGCGTTTGATACTCGTGATATGAAACTTTTGGAGCTATTCTTTGTTCTGTTCTTATTTACTTATTTTCGATTGTTCAAATGCCTGTGTTCGTTGTTTGTGTTATATTTAATCCATAAACTTCTTGCTTATCGATTGTACGAGGATAGGTGACTTGTGTCATGTACAGAACTTTTCAGTATTAAACCAACACGATGGTATATGAAGTGATTTACCAATGTGCAGTCCTTCACGAATACTGATTACCAGATATATAAACCACTCTTACACCTATCTATCACCGCGCTCATCGCTTTATTATCATCTCCAGTGACCTCTGAAAATGTTGATTTAAATGGAATAATAATATTGTAGTATCTACCTTCAGGGTGTCTCATATTGAAGGCCAACATTTCGGGATTACAATAAAGTGTTTATTAACACATGAGTAAAGCAAATAATCTGACTCCAAAGCTGATTCAAGCTACAATGTGGTCAGTACCGAAATAGGTACCTGAAGCAAAAAATGTTGCTCAAATTATTATCGAAATGTGAACCAGTCCTATGAATCAAATACATAGGAAGCGGTGTAGGGGAACATCTTTTCAATGACAAGATTTTGTCCTGATCTGCATTAGGTGGACGATATAGTTTGGCTTGCATTATTACTTACCGATATCGCAAACGTTCACAAATGCTCATCCAACTATAAAATTTTCTATGGGGACGGAAAGTAATATTTACTATATATCATAATATATAACGCTTATAGAACTCATTCTATTGAGATATCCAAATTTATCAGGTCAGCGACAGTATTGTCGAAAATTGGCATGCAACAGGTAGTACCCAAACATTAATACCATAAACTTCATAGACCAAAAAAGGAGTCTTGTGAGAGTCAAAAGCATACATTTTGATGACGGCACACACAGAGCTTTTGAAGCTTAACAATGTAATACCAGTGTGTGGGTGCTAAAACCATTGGTAAGATGACAAGATTTATGCATAATCAATAATAAGACGAACAGTGGTTATTAGGGGAAAACTTCATCTATTCTTTCATCAAAGATACAAGTCCGAAAACAATTGTGCACAGCAATGGGGGCCACATTAAACACCGTCGTTCTTGTACGTCTATTCTGGAACGGACTATCTACTAGATGCATGAATACCGTTCAAGAGTCAGAAATGATTATTGATTAGAATAATTACACTTACATTTCACGACGCACCTATCTACAATTACACTGGCTTCTGCACGATGCTTATTAAATTACCTCTTGTTCGATTATTCCCTTAAACTAAACAAAATCAGGACAACGCGTTTGGCATTGTGCACAGCCAGTCAGGAATCAGTTGAAGTTAATTAGAGAGAGTGGAGTTAGATATTATAGACGGGTGCGTAATCCCCCAATTCGAAATAAGGTGCATTCAGTCAAAATTCACTGACGATAATTCGATAACACCCGAGGATCCAGTTTACCAATTTTCGCACTATGACATATCTCTTCTATCTGTTCTGTCTCCGTCTTCTCTTACTCAATCTATTAACTGGCAAACATAGTTGACTGACCTTTTCATAGTTTCCATAACCCGCAGGCATTTGGAGCAGGAAACTATTTTTAAGGGCGTGATAATGGATGATTGCAAACAATTTTACATACAATGCCCAGCTTTATCGCAAAACTGCGCATTTATCAAAAAGATATTTTGTTGGGCTGAGTAAACTCATATGGTTACTATTCAGTTATTGCAAAAGAGTATTAGTTAATTTATTTCAGTAAACACAATGATTTGTCCGAAGATGATCAAAGAAGAAGTGAAATCAGTATCAAGCTAAGATGTTGTGCAGTAAATTAGTTTGTCTGGCGGCAAACTGTCATACAGGAAGTTTTGCTTTTGGGTTCATTAAGCCCTAGTTCCGTACGGAGCATACGACATTGTTTCGGCTTTTGCAGAGTTCAAGTGTTTGGTGCAAAGTAGAAGTGTTGGATGGATGTGATAATTCGCTTTACTTCTTTCAAAGAGTGATTCTTGCACGGCACTAGAGTTACCTTACAGAAAACTAGGGAAAGAACATCGAAGCGCTTCCAAAAGATATCAACTGAGCAAACAGATTTATGCGATTCTCGCTTTAGTTGCCTCTCGGCTTTAATTATTCGCCAAAACCTTTTGAGCGTTTCATTCGGTTTGGGCATGATGACACTACAGGACGCTTATTCAACGAGCCGCACATCTCAAGGTCACATTTCGAAGATCAACTTGTCTTTCTCGGGCTATGTTTTTAGTTCTTCCAGTATTTGAGATATTGCGTGAGTAGTTTGTAGCCCAACAATTTAGCAATTTATTTAGGTAAGAATATTTTCAATAATTTGCTTATTTACTATGCACTGAATGAAAAGAGAATAGAAATTTAGAGTACGTGTGCTCAACTTAATAGAAACTCTCATAGAAGAGGAATCATCTGTTAAAAAGGATAAGCTCCCATGCTACTTTGCCCAAAATATTTTCTAAATCAGAGCTGTAACTTTCGAACTACTGAAAATGTTATAGCGACACTCAAGTTCGCGCACATTCAAATGGTGATAACAATAAACAAAGAACACAGATGTTGTAGATAAAGTCTGGAATAAATACAGTTTACTCATAGCCATCTATATATAATTATGGTATTGCAAGCTGAAATGGATTTTCAAAATGAGAGTGATGTTGCACGAGTTTGATCAACACCTGTATATGTCAATAAAAACAAGTCCTAATGGGATGGAGTGAAGCAAAATGGGGTTTACCAATGGCGTAAACTGCAATATTACTTTACATCCCAGCTCTTTCACAAGAAAAGTGATGTCCGAAGAAAACCTTCTTGAACTTCACCGCAGGGGAAGCAACGTCCATTTAAATTATTAACCGTGGTTTGAGTGGATAAAACTTTTCACTGTTTTATGAGCACAATACAACCAGCAGTCATCCTGAATGAGCGTATAGCAGGTGATTTACTAAGACGAAAACAGACCACTGAGTGGAATGTTCATTTACAGTTTCACCCGACGAAGCTGTCAAATGGCAATGGATGATCATAACTCGTAAGATACTTGAATTTTTTGTATGTTTTTCGAAATCTCAGACCTGATGCGTTGAGCCACAGCAGATGCCCTTTGTTACCGTCCGTTAAGTTCATCCTGCAATGACTGCCAATTGTGACTTGTTTTTCTCCATCAGCGAAAGGTCAACACAAGGCCACCGGCTTTCCATACCACAAGCACATACAATCGATTCAAGGGGGTGTTTGGACGGGTTTATGAGTCGTGAGTACCCATTACCATGAAACACAGTTTCGTTGGGTGAAAGTTCTACTCAGCGGTCTATTGACGTGTTAGAGATTTACCTGGTAATCACTGATAAACGGAGAAACTTAATAGACCGTAAATTCCGTTTAATTGCATTAGTCATGTACAAAACCAAAACAATGTAGATTAGGTCGCATCGATATGTTTTAATTTAGAGAACTGCGGCAATGGAGGCGGTGATTCCTCAAAATACTTTCAGTGGGACTTTATGAAGCTTTGTAAAGGAATTATGAGGCAAGTCAAAGTTTCAGCACACGCCGCTAATCATTTGGTACAAAGTAGATTTTCTGGTATAAAAAAGTTTCAAGATTAGGCTCTCCTAATGCGATATTGATCGTAGGCAGATTAGGAAATAAGGGGGTTCTTCGGAAGAACTTAGCCGGAGACTTCTCAATAACAAATTTGTGCAAATTATTTTAATCCATTTATTTACAGGGAGTGGTCTGTCCTTTGTTTCTATCATCCTCCCAATTATGGTTTTGATGTTTGACCGCAGTAGGAATGCACACAGCTTTTTGCAATTCGGTGTGAGATCGATGGATACAAGTCTATTTTTCCATGTGTAATAATTGTCTGACCAATGATGTTATACACAAATCTCTTCTCGAAATGAACTGGTTCGGTGGAGTAAAAGAACTCAGACTCATATGAATCCATCCAGAAACAAACAAATAACAGCCCGTGCTTTAATTCAGATGGATCAACTTGAAATATATCAGTGGTATGCATATACATAAATATATTGTTGCATTATTCTTTGCTGATTTGCTATTAGAATTTTATCAAGATGAGCCTGTAGTTATACATGTCAAACACTTAAAGGGCATGGGGTGCATCATATTGTTTTAAACTTGTATTCTATTACCCGTAAAATTTAGTTCAATTCAAGTAATTGCGTTGCTCCAGCGACTGTATTTTAATGACCATTCAAATTGGTTGACTCTGCAATCACATTCTGGTGATTGAACAACATATTCGAACTAATTGACGGGACTAGACTCGTGGTACTCTGGTTTGTCGCAAAGTTATTTGTTGTAAATGTGCGTCACCATTATTTAACTTGAAGCATTTTTCCCCTGAGCATCTACTTTTTGTCGTAGTTGCCTGTCAATTACCACACAAAAAGTTTATGCTTAAAACACAGTTATTCCTCGAATAGTGTATTGACAGTATTCAAAAGTGGTTTTAAAGCACATTTAACAAACATCTAGTTGAAATATTTCCTAAGCACCTAAATAACTGTTGTTAGCGGTCAACAAAACACAGTCACCGATTGAGACAAAACAATGCGCGAACACGCCCTACAAGTTGTTGCACTTTTATTTGCTTTTCAGGATACGAAAATTGATCACTGTTTCGATTAGCTAGGAGCGTGTGCGAAAACAGTAAACTATTTATTCCCACTGAACGGAACGTTTCAACTCCTCCATGAAGCCATTTTGTTTATATAGCGAGTAAAGCAGGGTGCATTTGAATTCCTACGCGAACTTCATCATTCTTTCCATCGGTAATGTGCCCATCATGAGGTAAAATTTGATGAGAGTCAAATGAAAACTGTTGCCTTTGTTGTTCTAGGTGACATGAGCACAGTCTTCATGGTACTAATGTGCACCTGTATTTAAATGGTATAACTAAAACATTTCGCTCTGATTGTCAACCAAATGGAGAAGATTCGGTGTAAACAATTATTTCATTATGTTTGTGTTGGTAAGCAAAGCGAAATGGGAAGCGTCCTTTGAAGAGATGAATGAACAATCATTGGGTGCACTGTAACTATCAATGTACGACACTCAAATTGCAAATTCTTATAGTAATGCAAGTAAGCTTGCATTACTATCATCGAGAAATTCCAAATGTAGATTTCCACTTAAGAAAGATGTCATAGAGTAATCTGTGCGGATGATCTTAACTTCGTTTACCACTTCTTGCAGTCAAATTCTCGTCTCTGATTCCGATGGAATGTGATTTTGCATACTTAAGACAAAATGGTTATTTTTACAGTGATCTCAATGCAAAATGCGGAGTCTTGTTAGTCTTAAACATTTATAACCAAAAGGGAAATTACTCTGGAATACGGAGTGCACTCCTTGCAAGTTCAACGCACAAAACTTCGTTTTAACCAATCAGATGGTACATTTGGAACTAATATTTCACTAATTAACATGGAAGTATTTGTTACATCGTTTCAGATTATTTATCGCAATGAAAAGTACTTTTGAATTGCCAAACATACATTTGTTTATTTAATCACTATCATTAGTTCACAACCATTGCCAGCTGGTTTAGTTCAAAATAAAATTTAGAATAAAGAAGAATTCGTGCAATATAAAACGAAGCAACGTTTCAGTTCGCATTTCATTTGCTCCGTACAGACTGAAATTGACTTCATAATGAAATAGCACTGATCCGGGCACGGAGAGCCCTGCCAAAAGTAATAGGAACAAATGTTGTTTATGTATTTCGCAGGAATGAAGGCTTACATCGCACTAGCATCAGAATGTTGATTTGATCATAAAACGAATGTTAACTTGAAAACTATATCATAATCCCTAAACTTCTGAGAAACAGAACGTTATCCTTTTTATGGTGGGCATGGCAGAATGCATTCACTTCTTTGAGAGGAGCAAGGGAGAAATATCTCATGATACACAGATAAACGTTTCACTGTAGTGGTAACACATTCCTATAGCTTCTCCTCAGTGTTCAAATATTTTAGTGGGTGATCTTTTCTACAGAGGATCATAGTAGATGAATGTTGGCCTACAACTGTCGTCAACACTTTATGCTGAATTTTGAATATCATGTTTGGTTAACCCCATGCCATTTTTACAGGGGTCAGGTGCGGTTATTGATTCGAAGTATGCAATAGGGCTCTCTTTGCATACCGACCAAGAGCACGGAACTGCTGTTTCTTCCTAGATGAAACTTGTTAGTGATGTAAATTTTGTGTCTCTATCGGAACTCAGATCATGGACCAAACAACTCAAGCACAATATTATAAACTGATAGAACAATTTGCTCAAGATATTATTGATAAACTGGTTAATTCCAAGGTAAGAGATTCGATTCCCCCAATTGCAACAAGGATACAGAAAATATTCTTAATGGACGAGTCCTAACGTGAACAAATCAGCTAACTCATTTTCTATGTTGGTCATCTTGAAGATTCCCCTCAAATATTTGCCGCTTTTTATTAGACATGGACGTTTTGACTATCTAATATAGGGGATTGTTTATTCGTTGAGTGTGTAGTGGTATACCTGAAGAAGCAAACAAAATAAGCGAGTATCTAAGTGATCAATTATTGGAAAAGTCACAGAAAACCCCTTTCAGTTAAAATTTACAAAATGACGTTTCTCAGTTGCTTTATCTGTATTATTTTTTGATTTACATTTGTATTAATGACCACATTTTTGGTCTCTCATGATTTACCGTTTTCTGAGGAAAAGTTACAGTATCTGGACATGTGAGCCGACTGGATTATTTCATTGTTTTCATTCTAACGCACCATGAATCTCCATGGAACCAGCTTAGGAAAGGAAACAGAAGGTCATATAAAGGGGCGCAGAACGCTTAATCATTGTGAATTTCAATATTTCCCTTTGCTTAAGGTTTAGAAAATACAAAAAACAAAATTAATGCATCTAACTGTTTCCTTCTTTATTTCTTTGCTTGGTCTATAATACGCAAAAGTAAACTTCAAGTCGTGTCGATTATTCATTGATGTCATTTATTTGTCATAATTTATAGACTTGTATGAACATATTTAATCATATTTATGCCTCAAAATCTTTACCTCATGTGTTCGTTCTCATGAAAACCCTCTGTTCGGAAAAGTTGCATTAAAGCTTATTCTGTATTCTATTGACAAATTTTATTTCAACTTTAGACCCTGAAAAGTCCAACAATATTTTTAAAATGATAATTTCTGTAACTTATACACGTTTACCATGTACTTATGAAAAGCTTGTTTTAATCGAGGTATTTAAGCTCTGAAGATTTAATGCCCCAAAGAGTGAAGATATCCCTCGAGATAATATCCAAAGCGCGTCAAACACTTACCACCACGTGTCACATGATGTGAGAATCGTAAAAATGACAGTGGTCACACCAATGTTGTAACCGTTTTATTGCGGGTTACAATCACAACTAAATACGGAAAGTGCATAAACTCGCTGTTTGTTGTACTTGGCTACCGCGTTCAACTGCAGCATGTATTTGCACAACGTTCAATAATCATGTGTAGCAGTTTTACAAATAGCAATCCAAGAGGTACGAGTATTTTTTCAGGATTTGAAGAATAAAACGTGCACACATTTCGTGAAAATTCTTCAAGCGTTTATGTTGCGTAGTAGTAGTTATTGGTCAACCGAACAACGCTCTTTCAGGATATTATCTCAAGAAATCACCTAGCGAATAGTTTGTTTGAGAAATCTATTTGCACAGGTTGATTTTGAGGTAAATTCACTACGGACTGCACTTAGTCCCGACTATTTCCTGCACCTAAAGTAAATCAAATTTCATGAATATTCCCGTTAATGTCAATATGTTTATATTTTCTTTGCTCTTTAGTGAAACATTTTCTGGAGCTGAACCTCTATTAATCATGCGCATTATTATCAGTGAGTTCCAAATAAGTTTCCCTAAATCGGTGTTCACCACGTATTTCGCCAAATTTTGTTCATTGTTCATTAGGATTGATTATTTCAAGGCTTTTGCAGTGATCCGCATTTGAATCAAGGAAGGAATATTCCTTAAAAGCACAAGATCGATTTCATCTCAGCATTCATATACTTCGCACTTTCTGCACTTCGACTGTAAAGTAGCTCAAAGGACTGTTTGAAAAAAATTATTGTTACAGATTTGAGTACTAATTAATTAAAATCAACGCCTACAAACTAGATAATTCTGATTGTCATAAGCATCGAACTAAAGTCTAATAAAAAAACAACCGGGAACTTTCTGGTACTTTGTCCAATGATCGAATATTGTGATGAATGTGTCACGGAATTCATGAATCCGCCTCATCAAAGCCAAATATGTTTTTGCGTGTGTAGAAGAAACGACGTGCTAAGCGATTTGATATAGAGTTGTGTATGGTCAATAACAGCCAAAAGAGATGGCAATCCAAGGTTTCCGTTACCGCGGCTAACCTATCCTAATGCAAGTGTTCAATCTACTGAAAATGTTCCAGAGATAAGCGAAACGTGAGCAAGCCAGTACACTCCTGATTGATGGTTTCCCAGATTGTTGGCATTTGCTCAACGAATTGATACGATCTCTGTCTTCATCAATTCAGATTCTAGGTACCCCACACCTTGGCATATATATAGGGGGTTCTTTGATCAGTTTGCTGCTCTTTTTCATGTGTATTCGCTGGAGCGGCCTATTCAGGAGCGAAATCAGCTAGTTAAGGCCACAGTCGCTTGGTGTCCAGTCCTACAGTTTTGTGAAACTTCGGTTGACCTAAACTTTTCCCATAAGGGTTGGATCGCTTAGATTACTAGATAGATGAGAAATGTGAAATGGCGCATCGAGACGCATTCTCCTCGTGATGGAGAAATCCATTCTCTGATTGACATATACAAACGCTCAAGTGTTCTATCAGTTCAACTTTCATAAAATTAATCTCAATTCCATCTCTCTCTCTCTTCTCCCAACCTTCTTCAATCATTTAATTCATCAAATCTCTTACTTTGCCTATGATGCTTTCCGGGAGCTGAGGTAAGCCACCTACATCGAACGATAGTGCCATGGTTGATCGATGCCAATCAATCTGCAGGGAATGAACGAATGAGATAGGACATCAAAATCGATTCCAAATTTCATGTGTCTTTTCGTTAGATGGTCACAATCGATTTTTTTCTTACCGATCAAGTTTACAGGTAAATGAATTTATATTTATGGGCTCATGCAGTGCGGGCAAGCTTTGCATGATGATAGAATCGAATAACCTTTTTTGAGTTGAAGAACCTAAACATTGCTAAATGTTCTGTTCAGACCGAGCTTGGGCAGCAATAATGTCGCTAATGAACACACCTGCAGAGTGAGCAGATATTCCTTTATCAATTTCATCTTCAAGGTAGAAATAATTGGGAAGTGTTTATCTGTAGCATTGTCTATTGTTCCTCCTAAAGTTAACTAACAGGTTTTGGTGAACAGATTATTGTAAACAGAAGCAGCCCATCAAAACGCAGTGACTTATTTCAAGTCCGTATTTGACCTGACGTGAGTTTGATTCATTTTAATATTAAATCAATATGATTGCAAAATAAAACTTGAGTTGCCATGCTGCTCACCATGGGTTAGACGGAAAGTGATTGTGAAATGATACTTGGCATTTTCTTGCGATAAACGATTAACTTTTATTGGGGAAAATCAGCTGTTTCACCAAAGCCACAACCCTCCTCTTCATCAATTTCTTTTTGCTCTACGTACTTGCGAATCAGATGCAAATTTATTCAAAATAATATATATATATATCGATAGCCAGTGATTAAAAAACTATGAAAAGGAGAAAACTGATCCATCATTCCTCCCTATTTTCATATTTGGCAATGATAACATTTGTAATGTGTCAATATCCGATACAATTTTATCGATTTAAAATTTGTACCCTGAAGCAAACAGCTAGTACCTCCTATTCTGCTCCGTGCTCTCCTACAGGTAAACAGAACAAATACCTGCTCCACCGTTGCTTTATCCCATTTCGCATACTTACGAAGTCTCGCAAAAAGGTATTTCAGATTTCCCTGATCATGTTATGACTATAAACTTCCAAAGTATCCGAAATAATGAACCATGATGGTGATAAATGGATGTCTATGAGGATAATAATAATCATTTCACACTAAGTCTCAAGTCGCTCATTCGCCGCCACTCATTTTCCTAAAACTAAAAATGATATTACTTCCCTGAATGCCGTAGTCAAGGTCACTGAGATTTTATTATGCAGAAACGATGTAAATGGGCAAATAATGGATACTCTTTTCTCTTTGAGGAATGAAATTCTGTCTACTCATATACCGTCGGCTTTTACAGACTCAAGGAGAAATTTAGAGCTGAGTCACTGTATCTCCGCTGGTATGAGACAGTGCTAATTACATCCGTTCTTGTGTTCACCTCCCTAAATTGAACTCGATTGGAAAAAGAGCGTTTAAATGGGAGGAGATTGGTAGATTGGATGTTAGGCTCAAAAAACACCGTTAGCAGGCGACTGGGAACCTAAGCCTCATAATTACATTGTGCTCAGTCAGACAGCAGACAAACAGTTCTCTTGCAGCCAAAAGATTTGTCCCCTCTTCTTGGCACCTCTATCTGCACACCAGACACGTCGAAAGTGACCCCAAAGCGGAACTTTGGGGAACAACAGTTTGTGCAAGACAGCCTCTTCTTGGGGTGGGAAATAGGAGAGGCGGGTGTTGTAATGTCGAAGAAAGTGATGGGTGGATGGGAATATGCTGACTCGGNCTGACTCGGGCACAATGGCGTTCTGGTGGAGAAGCTCCTCATCAGTGTCATGAATGGGGTTGCTCTAATACCCTAGCTCTCTGTCCAAAGCTGTAGGTCAGATGAACTGGCATTATGTATTAGTAAAACGTGAGGCAGGGAGACAAGGCTGGTGGTCGGAGTTTTGTCTTGAATTTCACATCGGATATGGTTAGTTTATGACGTTGGGATGATTTGGTTGATTGAACACTAGCAGCCTGAGATGATTAGGAACAGTCTCCGACGCGTGGCTACATACTTCGTAAGCTTGCTAGCTGTTATTAAACATTTTTTGTCAGTCCGCATTCACATTGTCTTTGGTTTTGGTCCAATCCGCGTTACCATACGGAATTATAAATTAT
>UZAN01040844.1:26773-39348 GCA_900618425.1 Echinostoma caproni | reverse complement strand
GCAGCTTACGCAGGATTGAAACACCTTTAGTGTAGACGCTATGTTGCGTTGAAACTGAAAGGTCGTGTATACTGCGCCAATGTGCGGCCAGTTCTGCTCTATGGTTGCGAGACCCTAAATTTGCGCGTGGAAGATATTCGTCGTCTTGAAGTATTCGACTGCAGATGTTTACGTAGTTTGGCGTGGGTTGGATGGAGTGAGCTTGTAAGCAACTCCGAGTTGAGACGTAATGATTCAATGGAGAAATCGTTGTCCCATCGAATTCAAATTAGTCGGCTTCGCTGGTTAGGACACGTATTGCGCATGTCCAGCCATCGTCTGCCGCACCGCGCCTTATTCGCAGTTACGGCTCCAGGTTGGAAGAAACCAAGTGGCGGTAAACAGATGACGTGGAAGCGAGACATGAATAAATGCACAGAGCAATTAAGTAGAATCGGTGTCTCCCGTCTTCCAGGTTGGGGTCCGAAAGACAACGGATCTGGCGAATAACCGACAGCAGTGGCGCTCTTGTTGTCATTTCTTAACAAGGCAGAATGCTTGAAAAAGGTATGTATGAGCACTTAGATTGTTTGCTCTGTGTGTTGAACGTAGAGGTTCTTTTTCTTTGCTTCCCTCCAAGTAGGCCCAATCTCTTTCCATCTTGCGCTTTATCACTTGATTTGTGTACATTGTGAGCTTGGCAGCGATCAGTGAAGCTCGCTTCACTGTATCTCACTGCACGATGATGATGATGCTCACGACAATTTTCCCTTTGATGTAAAACTACTAAATTACCAATTCACCATCAACGCTTCCAAGAAAAACTATAACTGAAAGCCAGGACAGGCTATGGATCATTTACTGCCATCCAAGATGGTTGAACCGCTTGTATCCCCCATTACTAGATTACTACTGAATTTATGCAAAACGACTGAAATCACCTCTTACTTGGCAAATTCCAGAGCAGAGTTCACTTCTCCCTAAAGATCATATCTCCATGGCACAGACAGATTAACTGACTGCGAATTCGTCCTACTGATCAGTATAACACTAAGCGTTGACTGCAAACCATCTAATTTGGCTTGTTTAGGAACACACGCTGCACATGTTACAAAATCCGTAACAATCGAATTAGACGAAAACTTTTGTGCCGCGTATTAGGCATTCCTTAATAAAATCACCCTTTCCTGAGCGCTTGAAAGCGGACTTATCGTTCGTCAGTTATCCAATTACCGCTTAAAGAATGAACAATTGAAAAAAGCACAAACCACATTTTGCTGACACGTCCCATTCGATCTTTTTCAGAGGCGGAGAATCTTTCTTTTCTACCTGTAAATGATAGTGCTTTATCGTTGTTTCGCACCACAACTTTCAAGTTCGGTATAATCCTCAACTTCAAATGTTCTCAGTGTTTGTTAATTGGTTACTCTGAACAAANTATGGTAGCTTCAGTGACATATGTGGCTGGTTTCCACTTCGCTCTTTTATGCTGAATGTCGTCTGGTTTATTATTAAATAATCTAAATGCCTTTTTACTTTTTTTTATTGAATATACAAATGTACAGTCAACATTTAGGAAGGGGCCGCTGCCATACAAAAGCTACCTGGGAAGACGGGCGGCGGTGGATCGGTTCGAACCCGGGACTCCCAGGTCACAAGTTGCTGTCCTAACCATTTGAATTCCTCTTCAACTTTAGATTTTATTCCGGCTCTCAAATCTTTATAGTTGTCTCTATCTTTCACTATGCTATTAGCAGTCTCGCAGTCCATTCTGTTCTATCTTTGTTGATCATTCTTCCTATGCATTGGAACGCAAGAGACATGTTACTCCCATAAAAATTCATATTCGATTCCGTGACTTATTTTGCTTCCCTCCGGTAGCTCCATAGCTTTGATATATTTTTCCGGAGAGAAACACCAGAAATTAACATTGTTCACTGGTTCCTCTTTTTTATTTAAAGATGCCGCCGATTTTTGATTGATTTTCCTAGTTTCAAGCAGTTGGATGCTGCAATTATTGCAGTTATGGAATACTATTGAAACAATTAATCTTTAATGAAAATCGTCGTAAAATAAGGACTTGCACTTGAATTTCAAACCTGTCTTTTCCAACCATTAATTATTGGGGCGCTACAGTTCTTTTACTTGATCAATCTTGGTTACTGGGCGCAGTTTACAACCACTCTACAGGATAGACACCAATGTGAATTTGTTTGTGTGATGCTCAGCCCTTCTTCTGTCAACTCTTTCAAACGAGTTTTGCACTTCTGTCTATTGTAAACGTTGTAAATTGATGAGCGGTCCCTTTTTCTGTCTAGTAAGTTTTTCTTTAAGTTTTCTGATTGCTCTTGGTTTAACTTACGCGAGGAGAACCGTATCAATAAATATTCTAATATCCAAAAGAAGAAAAATACAACCCACCAACAGTCTTGCCTAACTGGGATATCAAAATTTCAACCAGTAATTTATAGGAGTTGGCATTTCGGAAATTGACTTTGCCCTTGACTGTTTTAACGGTGAATTCTTCGTTATTACCATCAAGTGGGCATATATTCCTACTGTTTTGAAATACCTATCTATATTCATTTGGAATATCCAAGTGGTATACATTGATTGTTCTTCTGTTAGAGCAACGTGTTTCAAAACGTTCATCACCTTTATAGATTAGGTACATATGTTTATACCTGTTTTGGTCGCATGACAACAGCAGTAAAACTACGGTACAAAACAAGCAAAAATGTGTTGGAAAACTAAAAAAAAGCTTACCAATTGATTTTTCCGTCTGATGATTTATTTGTCATGTGTAAACTGGTGTTGCACTCATCTC
Source organism: Echinostoma caproni (assembly GCA_900618425.1). Lineage (NCBI taxonomy): Eukaryota > Metazoa > Platyhelminthes > Trematoda > Plagiorchiida > Echinostomatidae > Echinostoma > Echinostoma caproni. The sequence continues at coordinate 36,542 of UZAN01040844.1, read as the reverse complement.
CGCCTCATCGAATACATGATGTGAGAAGTCCTATTTGTAGCTGGAAGATACCAGTCAAACGTGATTGAACAGCCAAGTTTATAACTGATCCAATCGCAACATAGATAAGTGACTTTTTCGCAGTATTTCGGAAAACTCCCAGTTTGGATTATCTCGTAATGCGGAAAACTCAGTTAACCGGCAGTAGAAGTTTATTGCAAAAAGGATCAATGCAGGTCACTACGATCTCCTTCTCCTGCATATTTAGGTATACCAATTAAAACTGCAGATGAGAAGCGGTGAGAAGAATGGATGTTTAAAGAGATTATACTTTAAGCTCAGAAATAAAATAAAGAGCATAATTCGCACTTTGTGCTGTCATCAAAACAAAACTGTATGACCAAACGAGATCCATGGATCTAACGGATCTCAATAAAAAACTTCGGCGTCGTGCTCATGATTGTTGAGGAAATTAGCTTGTCTTAACCACGACGAACGAAAATCCAACGCCTTTCGTTTTAGTTTTTCGTTCGTCGTGGCTAAGATAGGCTAATTTCCCTACATTGTATTCCATCAAAATATTCACCTTGCTAATTAAACTCTGACACCTAAACCGACTGATAAGAGCGCTTTCAAAATAATAAACGTTCAACTGAAGCAGTTTATTTCAACAAAGGTCATGAATTCAAAACTTGTAAAACACAGTGAATAAATGACTGTGAGGTTATTCCGAAAGTTAACTTCTCATACTTTATGGATGACGCAAATTACTGACCTCATTTTAGAGAGATCCGCTAAATTTTCACGAATGAACACTAATATATTCAAGTAAAAATGCTCTCGAATGAACCTATCTAGGTAAAACCTTAAACAGTATCCAAATAAAGTAAACCAATCAGCTATTCGGTGAATTTTGAAAACAAACGACTATTATGCATAAGTTGATTGAAACGTGTCAACTCACTACTACTCACAGGTCATAACGGGATGCATGACCGAGAAGTATTTAGGAGTTTAAAAATTGATGCTTAAACATTCTAGTAGGTATAATGGATTGCCTATGGGGTGGCGCCTGGGTATTTACTTATTTGAATCTAGTAGACAGACTCGATATTTGAATGCCTTGTGTCCGGTCTTCCGATCCAGCCGCTTTCTTCAGGATAAAATGTACGGAGTACGTTTCAACTATGGACGTTTGAGTTCTCCTAAAGGGTTTTCAATCTGTTCCAGATAATTCACTTAGGACATGAGAAGTAATACACATAATAAGCAGGTGAGATTTTATTTAAATTCCTGAACGGATTGGGTTCAAAACAGAAGTCACTTAAACGCCTGTGAGCACAAAGTATTTGCTACTTTACCCCGCGAAAATTATTCGCTATTCAAGGAACAAGGGTGATAAAACCGGAGCACAAAGCAAGTCAAAAGTATACACTGAATTTAGACCGTAGGATGAAAACAACAAAGCCAATGGGAAGAAAACTATATGCAAGCAAATAAGTAAACACGTGTGCACACAGTCAATAGCATATTGAATAATATTATCTTACTAAATGGGCAGGTAAGCAATCGACTTCATCTGTAAGATCGCCAGTGAAAATAAGAGTTATGTATTGAGTGGGTCAGTGGGTTGTTACGTAAAAGTGAATAGTTACCTAACATTACAAATATTTCAATGTATATTAATCTAAGGAAATTATTTGACCAGTAGATCGGTTGGCAATTAGATAAGCATTTGCCTTTTAGGAACATTTGTGGGAACAGATGTTTTCCTGAAAAAATGCAGCTGTTTGTTAGTACTCAAATAATCGCTAAGATGCAGCGATTAGATATAAGGAAATTTTGTAATCGTTTGTAATCAGTTTGTGATACATGTACAGATTTGAAGCCGTAAAATAGCAAATAAATTGAAGTGAACGTAAATTATTAGGCTGGAAAAGAAAGCACATAAACGTGTGAACCGTACATTGAATGTCGGGTTAGAAAACGTATCACGATGTTATTCATTATGCCAGCAAATAATCATTCGTTTCATTTACCAGAATATTTGAACACTGCATCAAGTTTGCCCTCCACTGACTGACTCATCTGCACCACAGCACAGCTCAACGAAAGTCAGGTTGTTTGTCGGTTATCGATTCACACTCATCATTAGGCACGGGTTGACAGCATTCACTCTCAGGAAAGTCGTGTTGCCCTGGTCGCCCTAAGTTAATGACCAACGAGTAAAATGGGTGGTAAGTCAGGAACATTTTAGTCTGGTTCAGATGAACTGATTGATAAAAAATCAGGAAATATTTCTTTTATTCTCATTACAATTACAAATCATCCAGAAAATAAAGTTGGCATTCCACAAGAAGTGCATCACTTAGAACGGTTCCTCAGACCAAATGAAGATTTTGTGACTATAGTGTAAGTATGGGCGACATCGACCTGATGGACAGCAGAAAACACGAACGTGATCAAATCCTTCCGAGGAAATTTCTTACGACTATTCATATAACTTTGAATTATTAAGCTGGATTGAACAGGTTGTTATGCGGTGGAGAAGCTTTTATTCTACATGGTGTTTTGATGTATCAGTCGCATATTATTAAACCCCTTGTTAGGGTTAAAAATATAACATTGTGTAAGAACGTTATTGGCGTACATTATCGCAACCTTTGAGTGGCGAGGGGTATCTTTGACGCACGTGAACGAAGAACAAGTCAGTTCATCAGTTATTTTGCTATCATATTTGTTTTGCCTCAAGAACAACAAGACGTTTCACTGGCTGCTAATAGAACACAATTAATTGCCTGTTTTTTTCTGTTGTGTTGCTTGAGTGTATCATTTTAATTCGCAAAGAAAGAAATTTTGTAGTTGACTTTTGTCGAAGCTGGCAATCGTTTTAGTCTATCTTCGATCCATTCCATCAAATAGCCAACCCCCAAGGATCTTTATTACTTGTTTGATATACACCCGCTCAACCTGAAAATAACAGGCAGCTGTGATTAATCTTGCCATTTATAAGTGATCGTAAATGGTTGCTTTTTGACTTCTGTTGGTTTCAGAGTGAGAACTAACACAAACGTTAATATTTATCCTGTTACAGAATCACAAATATATTCGAGTTGGAAGACTATGTTAGACCTAATAAAGGCATTCAAAAGGTTTGCTGTGCGTTGTTTTTACACCTTCTTCAGACGGTTTAAAAGAGAGAAAGCAATTTCGAACCATTTCATTCCCTTCTTATAATCGTGTGTTATTTGTCAAAGTAAAACTTCGTATACCCAACATAAAATTTAATGTTGTTAAAATTGTTTCTTTTAGTTAACTAACTCGTTTGGGTGGAGATGGGGCCATTTATTGTTTTTGTGCCGAACATGTCTTGGGTACATTCATTAGTACATTCATTCAGACTAAAATATCCTTTAGCATCTCACGTGGCAGTAATGTCCAGTTCGCTTGCACATATTCGTTTATTTTCTTGAATTGTTTTTATTAGCTCATTTTCAGAACGTTTCAGCTCATTTTATACCAATGCTTCGTGAATGTTTTGAACCTTCAAAAAGTTGTTTTCATCAACAGTGTGTAAACGATTCCGGTCCAAAATTTCGTTGTTCTCAGATTATAGGAAATGTGAAACCGCCGCACTCAGTTTACTTCTTTGTCCGTTTATTTCTGTTCTCTTGCAAATAATTAAAAAGTTATTTAATCAATATCCTGAGCTTATGATGCTCACTTTATTTTCTCATTAGGTGTTTGCCACTTCAGTTCAGCTGAACAAAATTTCCCTGCTCGTTGAGCAACTGACAAGGGTCATCAAAATCAAAGTGTGAGGTACGTCATATATTAAGGAGTTTTACTTCTTCTTTTCATGGTTGACAAAATTATTAACTTTTCTGTCGCAAACTGCAACAGTGTATAAAGATAACACGTTGAAGAACTCTGATAGAATTCAGTAAAATGATTTACGTCCAAATGCAATGCACGTTTTATTCTTTACCTCTGATAGATCTTTGATTGTTCAAAGATCTGCCAACTTGAGGATGTTCGCTTGAAGTCAATTTGGATGGCACAGAGGTTAACCAGATCTCGGTAACAAAGCCCTTCAATATGCATCCGACTAGAAGAGTAAAACTTATGAAGGTGCCCATATGCAACACTTCCGGCTGGAGGAAATGTGCCTCTCTTTTAGCAGTTCTCAGAATGACATGTCAGTTACGAGCATCCTCACACTGATATCATGATTGGCAAAGAATCACTTCATCAATCAATTTTATTTGTTCAGAGCTTTCTGTAATGTCTGACTGGAGAATTAACAAAACAAAAGACACCCATCTGAGGTATCTACTACTTATTTCCATTAAACCTGATGTTTTTTCCCTCTCGTGTTTAATGTGTTTTACATAATCAATGCATAGCACTAATGTTGAATAATTGGACAAAATTATAAGTATGATCGCAACTGAGAGGTACATTGCTTATTCACTTTAACTGAAAGCTATTTACGGTTAAAGTAACACAAAATTGGCGAAACAGGTCAAACAAAAGATTATGTTCCGCTTGGTGATCCACGATAATCGATCAATGGAGCACGTTATGGTTTGCTTCAAACAGAAAACCCGCATTACATGAGGGGATGAAAACTAAAGATATTCACATTGACCATGTCCTCACCAATCACAGCGCACAACGCCTAACACCACCCATATGGTGTGACGCCACGGGAATGGTTGTTTGCTTCGGTGATTCGTGGCGCGTGTTCACACGCAGCGCGGTTGTAAACAATCGTGCTTCAAGGTCAATGACGCTCATTTTCTCATAGCAGCATTTATTGGAACATACGCTGATTTCGGTCCTTTAACGTATTTAAACAAGTCTGCTTGTAGGTGTACCAGAGAGAGGAGATAGCATTACCCCTTCGTCATGATTTTTAGCCTCACACTTTGGCATTCAAGCGAACATCGGGTATTGGTTGCAAGATATCTTAATGATAAGCTAGTAATTTTTCTCATTTCACGTAATGGGAGCATAGGGTTTTGGTAATGGGAGGATATTAGACGCCATAATGTGTTAAAAAACTAACGCCGAAACCAGCATCTGTGAGTATATTTGTGTCAAGGAAACTTGCATGTTTTTTTGTTATTACACACTTTCGTGTGATGAACAGCCGATGGAACCCCATAATCACGAGGAATTGCTGTTCAGTGATGGAAACCGGTATCCTAAGCCCCGGGACTTGGAGTGGTAAACCATATAAGGCCCCGATAGGTTGGGCGTGGTATTGAACCGGACGACAGCAGAGCTGGGGTGGCGGTGGCGGGGCTCGAACCCCAGACCATGGGGTCTAAAGCAGGTCGGTGACAGCGACTAAACCACTGCACCACCACATATCACGTGTTTTAATGAATGGTTTTAACAAATATTGTATAGCTTTCTTCCTTATATACCGGTTACAATATAAACAGATAACAAAATATAAAAATGAAAGGAGCTGTATTCGTTAATGCTGAAAGTAGACATTCCTTTTACATGGTTTGTTCTCAGGTAAAAGTTTTTTTGGTGAATATTTGCACACAAACGTAAATATAAATCTGAGTCATGTAAAAATATATTTTCTTGTCACCTACGTTTGTTTCATGAACCTGTGATAACTCATGTTTTCCTATCTTCCTCGAAAGAAATACGAGTTTAGTAATTTAAAAGTACAACAGCTGGATGATGTGAAAGGAAAACCTATCGAATAAACAGTGAAACGGATTACGTAATCACTTTTGATTTTGAAATATGTGAATATAATATTTCCTTTTCATTGCAATCAAATAATTAGTATAAAAGCACTTTACATTGGTTAACAAATTGATAAAACCGCTGCAACAGTTGTCAGTTTGATGTTACATAAACGTCATTACTAGTCAAAATTTATCATTTTGATTATCCTTGAACAAGAGAGGCATCCTCTCATTTATGATTCATTTTATTTTGTTACACACTAGCACGCTTATTAAAGTTTGTTAACACAACACAACAGCATAGGACACCATTTGAGTGGCTTCGTTAATCCGAAGTGAAATTGAAACACTAAAAAATATTCAAGCCAGCTTTCTGCACGAAATTCAAATGGAAAAACGAAGCAAATAGCAGAAGTGACGAAAAAAAATATTCTTCCTCATGTGTGACCAAAGCTTCGTGAGCAACGCTGACCACAATATCAGATAAGCGACGAATGTTCTCTGAAAATTAATAATAACATACCGTAAATTTTAAATATAACCCAATAGTGATAACGAGTAATAAAAATGGAAAAAAATACAGTGCCGCGGTGGAACTGTGCAACACTTTACTTAAAACTTGGTTGGCTTTGAGCATTCACAAATAGTAATTAAAGTGACACTGAAATGGTAGAAAATATTTCTATGATAAACCACAAGAGTTAGGATGCGCATTATAGAAAATTTCAAATAGGGGTAAATTCTTCGAAGCGAGAAACAAACGATATCAGTTAGGTAATTGACGCAATTAAACAGGGAACAAGAATAAATCAACATTATCGCTTGTGTTAATCATTTCTGTGCTCGAACTGTGAACTCCTTTTTTGGAGGGGACAACACATTTCCGATTGGTACGTGGGGCAGGACCAGTCTACTTTGTCGCATGGTATGGATCAATTCAATCAACAATAAACAGGATATGAACACCTGCATGCATTCACTTGCGTCCCGTGATAGGCAGTTCGAGCGAAGGCCAGTCGGTGTTTGTCCCCACCGACTCAACTGGATTCGCCGAGCTTGGCAATTTGTTTGCGAACAAATTGCCAAGCTCGGCGAACAGGCGAAATGGAATTCAGTTCACCCGAGCTACGAGAATCGATTTTCAATATTTGATTAATTTTGTTTTCTCTGCCATCACGGCCTGCACCATCGTTGCAACTTACCATAATGGGAAAATGTTCCAATCAATAACACATCTATGCTAAGTCGTTGAAGAATGCAGACGGAATATTTAATAACTATGTGGACAGTGATTCACTTAATAACGTTTTTAAAATTAGATTGCCAGAATGTTTTCCAAAGTGCCAATAGGAACACCGGATGTGATTTAAAGAATAACATTTATTGATTCGGTTACGTTTGCCAATGAACAGTTCTTAAGCAAGCGTCTTACTGTAAATCACATGAAAATTTACTTAAATGCTATTCTTTGCATGTCTCACTGATTGTTTACTGTTCATCGAATGTGATAACGGTTTCGTCTATGATAGATCCCAACAATTAGGTGTTTTCCTCTTACGAATATTTATTTTTCATCTTTATAAAATTTTTAACCATTTATGAGATTATCGAACGCTTTTACCCAGGGTAAAATCTATTTGGTCTGTTCGTAAATAGAGATGTTAGTTGTTTCAACTTAGCGTTCAAGCAAGACTTTGACGGTTCTAGCCTCCTCGGTGCAACGATAATATCCTAAAACCGAATCATAGTTGAGTGAATCCCGAACCAATCGAAATAGCGTGGTCACGAGGAATTTTTAATTACATGAATTGCAACACCGTGAACTCAGCAATATCAAGAATAACAATAATTCCTATCAGTTTGCTTATAACAAAACCCTCGATTATAGGATACATTTCTACTCATAAGTATGAGTTATGACGAGATTCATAAAACTTTCCAGTGATTTTAGTTGTTTCTCCCAATGGTCGCACAGTCAGGCTGAAAACTCGCGAAAAACAGCCAGCTTCAGTTCATCATTGAAAAGTTCATCTCATGACGGTAGAATAATTGGCGGAAACTTGGCAGTAGAGGTTTATGAAAACAATAAAAGTAAAATTCACTGCGGAGTAATTAGCACCAAGTAACGTCATGAAACACATGCAGCAAAAACCATTAATCTGATGTCTTTTATGTTTTTGTGTCATTCAATCTTACTTTGATTACTGTATCCACGTGAGAGTTCCAATTCCGAAAAGCAATACACCTTTTATCTGATTTTCGATTACAATGTTTTCCTCAAAATTGAAAGATGTCAAATTGTATACTGAATCCAATCCTCTTGTGAACCGTATTACAAGTTGTGATTCATGCTCGCCACGATTATAAAATACAGTAAAAAATTTCTTTCGGACGGAACACGACAATACTAGCTGTCCAATAAAAAGAAAGTTATGGCTACGTCGGCAATGAAATACAAATTACGTTTACAGATTCAAGAGCCGTTGATTAGTTCCCAACNAAGCAAAAGGTGAAAGAGAGATTGAAAAAGAAGAGAAAAGATTGAATGGTACATCAATTATTTTTCCCCTGTCGTTTTAGTTCAAAATTTCAAGACAGGAATAACTCAAAGTATTCCGTCATGGATGAAAATTCAGTCGGAGACACCGTGGTCTGTCAAGCTGACTCCATTTTGGCATAACGTGCGACGTGTGCATAACAATAACAAAAAGAAATGAAAAACGGTCTTATCAGCTGCCCGGTGGCGTAGTGGGTAGCACGCTTGCGTTCTGCCCATGAAGTCCCGGGTTCCATCCCCAGTCGGGTCGATCGACTCGCACTGCTGATGAGANAACAGCTGTCCAGTGCTTCCGAGCTTTTCAATTCACGCTTCATTTGCTATATACACGACGAATTGTCATTTGAAATTTAACTAAATCTTCCATCACCTACATCAATAAAATTAGTTTGCAACTTCATTTTTCAACAAACAGTAGTCCGCTAACAGTGGAAACAGAGTTTTCATTTTCCAGTTTTGAGAAGCAGCACACGCACCTAAATCAACAACCAATTCTGTAGTTGGATTCCTGTTGTTGTTCCAGCAAGAAGTTGCAAGTAATCTAAATGTTTTTCTTCCCTAGCTGAATCATTCCCTAACAAAATATAATCAAACCAGGTCGACGCTCTTAATCCACGATTATCGCTATAGCAAGACTTAATAAGTTTCAAAACTGAATGGCCAGCCGTTTGTGTATTTTGTGTCGGCTCAAGTTAATTCATTTATTCTTTAAGGTGTGGGAAATCCATTTTTCATTTTATTGGCAGTAATGAGAACGGGATCGAATGAACAATGTGTTTGACGCTGCCGAGGTTCAGGGGCACGCAACATAGGGCAAGATTTTTATTTTCATGTCGAAAAGGGCTTCAGTTCATAGTTCAGTCTTAAAACGTAGATGAGCAAACTTCACATAAGGTTATCACGTCATCCAAGATATGTTTTACACGGTTATTTACAGTTTCCCAAGTAAATCATCGTATTTTTCCCGTTATTAGAAACCAGTCTACGCAAAAACTGAAAACCTCGTCGGATGTTAGTGGAACCCGGTTTGAAGCTTACCTTTAATACTATGTAAAGTCTGGATCCAATATTGTTTGGATACATCTAACATGATAATAACCTTCTCATGCAGTCGGAATGGCGTAACAGTGACACTTTACTTATTGTCATGTGGTTAAAATCTCTAACGGAATAAACAAAGTTTGGCAAGTGAGACCTAGCTCAATGGTCAAGCAGACCTTTATTATTCGAACAAATACAATTATGATGGTAATGTTGGTGGTGGCGTTTTTGCCAGATACTCGTAAATAGTAACATCAGCACATTCAAACAACCAAAATGTGGTGACAAAAATAAAAAATAACAATGTAGACCCATTAAATGTGCATAGATCAAACGCCGAAGTCAATTTCGGTGCAAGCTTCCCCGATAAAAGCAGTCTTCCTCTATCTACACACATCTTTACCCGGATGAAACAAATTCTGGTAACGGTACACGCTTTCCTAACCTGACTCGAATTTTGTTTCAATATTGTGGT
>UZAN01040844.1:15451-25923 GCA_900618425.1 Echinostoma caproni | reverse complement strand
TTTAGAAAACATTCTTCATTTATTATAAATTTTTGAAATCTGCTCCATTAAGTATCAAAATTCCATTTTTCTGAAACAACTATTCAATGTTTTGATAGCAGAACCATTAAACCTCATCTTGAAAAGTATTGAAAACGCGGCTGGTCCAATGCGTGGGTATATGGGGGAAAATTAAAGATGGAAAACGTCCACCGCTTTGTCCATAAAAATCGAAAAGATGGTAAACGTCGGCACTCGGTAAATATGTTTTCAGTACAAACCGCTTATGGTGGGAAAAAATCTATATATTTGGTTTTGTAAGAGTATCTGACTGTTTTAACAATGAATCCGATGAGAATATTTATTTTTCGATAGAGTTTTTGAATTAATCGAGTGGGGTTTATTATATTTTGACTTATAATATCATACTTGGCTGTCGACGGTTATGGGTAAAGAGCACTTATGCCAAACTGTCACTGATGATTTGCATTTGATGTAAGGTAATACCATATTCAGTCTCGTGAATGAAGCTCAAAACGCTATGCATTGGATTGAAGAAATCTGACGAAAGTCAGGACGTCGCACGACTTCAACCAAAACTATATATTGTATATTGTATATGTATATTGTTATCAACGTTGTCATTAGGTTATAGTGCCCAGTGAAGGAGAGCAGAGTCCATTCGTTCTGGCATTACCCTTTTGAGTTTCACGGATTGACCCTGGTTCTGATTTATCGGATTCTTCTCAATATTAAACCGTGCGTTATCGATCTTATTCAGTAGCTGATACAACAGACTAAATAATCTGCCCAGTATCATTTGGACATACTCTGAAGTTGTGCCTTCAAATTTTGTTCATTTGAATAGACCGAGCAGGACAATCGAAGGCCTTATGAAAACTGTCCTTTTGTAGACCTCGGTTGATTATGTTCTGTTTGGTTGACTTCGACTCCCTTACAATGAGAAACATACAGCTTATATAATATTTTGTTTTTGCTCTTTTTCATCATGTTTTACCCTCTTTTTGGGGCCCATTATCTGGTGATGTCTTTGTCGCATTCAAAGGAAATTTTTGCTGAAATGGCATTTGGTATTGATTAGTTAGAACATTTTTACAAATCTTGCCGGTCACATTGAGTCTATTGAGAGGTATGCACAAAATCTATCATGAAATGCATTCTAGCTATTCAGCTAGAATAACCGTAATGCAACCAATCATCTTGACGGCAAGCGTAATACACGATCCTTGGTGATCTGGAAGATCCAGTTTAGTATAAAATTAAAATCTTGATTACCTAGAGTCTCCTTGTGATTAACCGAACGCATTTTGAGCAGAGACCAACCAGATGGCGTACGCAAATCGCCTTTATTGCAAGAAAGCGAACTAACAGTATCGAGAATCGGTGACTGGAACGCCAATGCATACTCCACCGGCGTAGTATCTAAGTATTTGTGGTGTGATCGATTGTATGGAGAATTCCGGGCAACAATTTTTCCCTAAAATCCACCTATACTTTGGCATTTGTAGACCTTTCTCATCTTCGTGCTTTTAACGCAGATTTACTGTGGTTCTTACCAGTGAACCCTCTTTATTTCAATAAACGTCTCTTACCACCGGAAGTATTGCTCGTAAGCTATGGTATCTGTTTAGAGTGTCATCGCGATTGACCGTAGTAGACGCACTTCATATCACATAAAATTTATATTAACCGGCACTTACACAATACCAAACATTTAATAATTTCCGATTGCATATAAGTTTATGAACCAACATAATGGAGGTGTCAAAATGAATCATAGAATTTATTCTGTCATGCCGCACTCACCATCATTTGTCAATGAATTTATTATATGGGACGCACATTGGGGCCCTTAGCTTGAATGATTCATTGAATGGATAATCATTTACGTCTCCTGTGGTACTCTGGATGTCAAAGCATAAAACGTTCATTTACCAACGCCTACTTATAGAGTTCAAAACACGGTTCAATTGAAGGGCCAATGTACAATACAAATCCAATTCATGACTCAATTGATAAAATTATTTAAGTAATCTCTAATACCCGGAATCAGTAGGCAAATAATTCAACCGATATCCTTGAAATTCGTCTGTAGTTACTCTTTTGTTTCTAAAAGATATTGAGCTACTACATTCAGTTATTATCCCAGTTGCATATCCAGTCTCTTGAGAACTCCCCGGTTGACAATAGGTCAACACTGTCACTCATTTTCACCCCAATCGTTCCCAGTGTGATATGCAAATACAACTAACGATAAGGAACCAATTGTGATAAAACGAATTCAGAAAAATTCATTTTGATCAAACTTTTTCATCAATACAACAATTATTTTCCCCGCAAGGATGCATTTTGCACACATCCTATTCAAAACCATGCCTGGCAGATGACAGACACATTAATTAATTTTGTATTTGACGCGTGCGTGCGTGCGCTAGCGCACACATGCACACAAGCGGACAAGCTGATTGAGCTAATTCTGTGCGGTGTGCGTATGTGGGCGTGCGACAGACCCGCGAATGGCCGACGGACGAACCGGTACGCGTTCGAATTGAATTTTGGCTGAACGCCATTTCGTGTTCTCGTGCACACGCCTTCCTGTTCCGGAGAGCTCATTTTCAATCAGTGCCTCTTGTATGATTGTTTGTTCGAGTTGCATTATTCTCTTGGACCCCAACAGATTGACTGAGCCTATAAATCAGCAAGTCATTCCCGAAATGAATAAAGCTCTTTGAATAACAGCTTATGAAGCTGAATGAGCGCAAATATAACGTTTAGGAATACTGATTACCGTGAGCATACTGAATATCTGTTGAAGCAAAACCTGTTGTCCGATCCAGCACAATGAAGCTGATACAAACCCTAAAAATAAGGTTATCCATCTAAATTATCAAGTAATTACTATGTCGATAAGGAACATCTAGGAGTTGCCATTTGTGATTCGAAAATAAACTTCACAATATGGATTCTGGCATTTCGAGTAGCCCTCAGGTTTTTCGAATCGCGCAATGTTCAGTAACCAAATGTAGAGATGTTCTGTATTTTTAAAAGAAATTTAGTGAAGTTGCATATGTGAAGATCAACGAAGAGCAGTGAAAAGCTCTTTCGTCTTTGTCGAAATTCATTAGGAGTGCTTACCATGCAGTTTTTCCTTCGGAGTTTGATTCAGACTGACAATCATTGCGCTGTCATTCGTTACTTCGAGCTAGGTCACCGGTGATCAACACTCTGAGCGAATAGCTACATGAAATGACTGTTTTCATAATACTGTTTGGGTGAAATCACTAAAACACGGTACTTTAGTGTTACTTCTTATGCAGGCCTCAGTACTTGGAACTTCATCCTAATGACCGCAGTTATATTCAATGCAGACAATCCCATTTTTTACTGGGGTTGAACTGCTGAACATTGGAGTTGCGCTATCAAACTGAGTTGGAATAAAATTGCATAATCATTTTGTTAGATGATGGCACAGCCATTTCCGCTAATTAGTCGATCGTAATACATATCGCCATCTAGTTCACCAGGATTTCGAAATGATTTTTCCAATCACATTTTGTGGGATCGAATTAGGACATAAATGATAACAATCTCGCCACAAAAATATTCTCTTAAGGTATGAAACCAAAAGTGAAAAATTATTATTTTACATCTCTATTGCATTAGAAATCCCCAAAAGTAACATGAAGATAAATAATCTCTACCCATCTTATGAGGAAGTGCTATCCGATTACGCGAAAATTTTCTTGAATGACCTCTTTGAAATGGATATCAGTTCACTACGTGCTACTTAATTACACCCTTGATTCTCATCCTCTATATCGTTCAGTGGAGAATCGTAGCTAATAAGCTTATCGCTAAGTCCTACATCAACAGGTTAACCTCCGAAACTTGTCCTCTCGGGGCAGTTTTTGCTTGTACGGGGTTAGTATAATTGTTATATGCTTTGTGTTACATTGTTCGGCTCCCATTCATTCCTCTTGTTTCGAAGTTACATTTCTCTTGCGATCTTTAAAACTCTCGTTTATTTGTCCACTAAGGGGCAGAATTTGAATGTTCAATCACATGTACTAAAGATAATAGTATGTGATACATATTATTAGAAACAGCTCAAACTACGTGATTATAAAGGTAATACATAGATTATCTCAGTTTTGCACCTCAACTCAACAGGGCTTAAACCATGTCGATGAATTTCCCACTGCACTTGAGTTTGCTTTTCTACCCATGACTCTGGGTTTCATGTTATTCACTGGCACCCCAGTGTTCCACGAAGAGAAATAAGTCTGAACTTGGTTTTGTTCAAAGTTCCGAGTTAACCTACTACTAATCGTGTCCGTCATCTTGAATATCGCTATCTATGGTACAAGAATCATCGTCAACCGCAAGCGTGACTTCAGCTTGATCAAAGTTTCTCTACAGGGTCAGGGGTCGACCGCATGATGCTCTTGTTGACTTGATTGTATTAATTCAATTTTATCGCTTGTGATTAGTTTTTTATTCAGCTCCTTCCTTTGCGGAAGATGGTTTGCATACAGGGATCTCAATTCGAAACTATCAAACCAACTAAACTCAGATTTATATTCCTTTTCTGGGATATCTGCCCACATAAATACCTTGACTCCTTGCGTTGTACGTACGTATTTTAGTAACAGGTGACGTACTATTAATAAAATACAAAACTATCTCTCCATAATGGTCAGAGATCTATCTGCGGTATATTTTGCTCGAATGCAAAGTCAGATCTTTTGAAGTCAATAGCCACCCAAAGTACTTGTAGCCTTTCCTATCAGAGCAACTCTCGTGATGGTAACTGATGGGTTCCTCTTTCACTGCTGATGAATGTATTTACCTTTCAAAGTAAACGCTACCATAACCGTGATTTTCATCACCAAAGACGAATGGATCATGCACAATGTTGTTTGCCTTTACTGTACTTCCAGCTCTGTGCACTTTTAACTTGCACGTTTCTGTTTTGCATAAGCAGAATGATTATGTCGTTTTTCGTGTGTTTAAAATTCGTCATAGATGGTTGGTTAAATCTGCTTGATTTTCCAGAAAAAAATAAACGATTGTTACCCAATAGTGATAACAGTCTCAAGGGATTATGATAACAATGAATTTATTATTTCGGAAACTTACAAAACAGGCAAGGTAAGGGATTAAGTTCAAATGTTATCAAAATAACAATAATGCTTTGAAGAAGAAGACTCATCTTGAGAACACTTTCTAGACTTCTCAGACTAGTGTGACATTTGATTCCTATTAGAAAAACATGAATGATAAACAGAAAGTTACGAGAAAATCTGCTCTAACGAAACATTATTCCTCCTGACTCGATATGGCTTTTTATCTATAGACTGGAATCGTGCTTTTGTGGCATATATCATACTGAAAATTATTCCTCAGAATCATATCAGTATTCAAATCTTCCGTTGTTTATTATTTTAAAATATATTCTTCACCTGAACGGAATCCAGGATTGGTGATGCCTTGAATCGAGCCAACGTGGGTTCGTTAAAAACCAAATCTCAACCAAGGCTGATGAGCGTGAAACAATGGCTCTCAGGTCACTGTTCTGTGATTGAACTGTTTGAATCCAAGTATGCGGAAGGATTTCTCATTATGGCTGTATGTTGATTATTCCGTCCAGTCATAAAGGCTATTCATCACAAAAGTGAAGTTGTTTTACTGGAACTACTTTAATCCATTTTTCCCGTTTGGCGAGTGATTTATCCGTCTGAATTGATCAGAATGTACGAAAATGCGTCAATGAGTTCATTCTTCTATTCGGATTTCCGCTATCACGTTGTCTTCCTATAAAAATGTTTTTTGCTTCATAAGTTCTAGCGAAAATCAACTGATAATATTGAATAAAGACTTTATTTCAACATTTTCACACAACAGACGTAGAAAGACCAGTAGCAATTACTTGTTTTTCCTAGTAGAATCTACCTTTGAGCGAGTACACCTTTACCACATTTTATCACAAATGGGATGATACAAATGTTTAAATGCATTATGCTACTTAGTAACGTATTGATAAGATTATTGGTTAATCTATGGAAAATAATAAAAGCCAGTTTATTAGAATGGTCAGAAAATATACTTTTAAGGAAATAATAAATGATTATGTGAAGAATCAAAAAGGGAACCTCGTTAAAACCGGAATGCTATGGTTACCTCTTTCATTTCATACACGCTAAGTCATGAGTGAGTACTAAAATGTCGAGAGACTGATAAAGAGATAGGTGTAGAAATAAATTATAGATAGATAGAAAGATAGATAGATATATAGATAGATAGAAAGAGATAGATAGATATATAGATAGAAAGAAAGAGATAGATAGATAGATAGATAGATAGATAGATAGATAGATAGACACCGACAGATCGCTATATAGATAGATAGATAGATAGATAGATAGATAGATAGATAGATAGATAGATAGATAGATACTAGAGATAGATAGATAGATAGATAGATAGATAGATAGATAGATAGATAGATAGATAGATAAACAGATAGATAGATGGATGGTAAGAGATTTGCTAGACGGACAGATATTGTTTCGCAATGTGCATTCATTCTTATCGCTCTTACACACGTTTTCACGTTTAATGAATTCCTCAGAGTAAAAAACCACTTCCAAATGGATTGTTGCATATTCAGCACTAGTTAAACTCTGCAGTTTTGTAAGATCATACGAGCTAACAAAAAAGGTTTTTATGATGAATTCGTCGTGTAAATAAGGCGTGAGCTGGAAAGCTGGGAAGCAGTGGATAGCCGTTTTGACCTTGTTGGGTTTCATCAGCAGTGTGAATCCATCGAACCAAATAGGGATCGAACCCGATACCGGATTCGATTTTGAGGCACAAATCAAGGAATGGATACATGAATATAATTCACCATGAGGAANTTCTGTCAATGTTTGACCAGAATGTTAAACAGCATACTTCAAACCAGTTGTTCCCGGATTTTTTCACTAGATTATAACAGCTTTAGAAATTTATAGTGAACGTGTGTAAAACAATCTGATTCACCTATCAAGTTCCATAAACTTGGTGGAACTGAGAAAACGAGAATGGATCGACATTTTCAGAACAATGTCAAATCTCGTGTTTTTATAATGAAACTTCAGCAAGAGCTGTAGGTGCGGCTGAATCTTCTGTACAGTATCGAAAAGTAGGAATGGGAGGTCATTGATGTTAGCATTCGAGCTGAACTTTATTTGAATATCATATTTCTGGATAAATTATTTGAATCTCTTATGATGAAATTTAGTACCTGTGAAAGTACGAATAGATCCGTCCATGCCGAACGGTATAAATTATCATAACCAAGACAAAGATACTCACTGCTGACTATTCCACATGAGAACGAAACGGCTGACATGTGCTCTGTGTCCGCGAGCATTCAGTTGTTCATTTGAACTTTTAAACTATTCAAACATTTGCATCAATTCGATTGGGCTACTTTTAAGAAATTTTAAAAATAAAAAGTCATATGTTTCTTGGTTATCTACATTTGCTGTCAAAAAGGACACGTCCATAGATCATGTGACAAAACTGAACAGAAAAATAACGAGCATTATCACTGCCTGACAGTATGGACAAAATTCCCCAAGGAATATGTCATGTAATCCAAGTGTGAAAAGATCAGTTGCCTTGACAGGATTGGAATTGAAGCACCGAAGCGATCAGTATCTCTCTACAACATATGTTCCAGTACCTGAGTTAATAGGCCCCACCTTTATGTAGCATGAGTAAGCAGTTAGTTACCTTCAAAAATTACACAGGAAAGGAGGCACAACCAGGTAGCGTGTGGTCTGAGTGCTTCGGTAGAGTTGTGCTGTTATCACCGATGTTTATTGTATAACCTCCAGGGCAAAGTGAAGTTAGGGCAGCACTGTATTTTTTTCGGCGACAGTGTTTAAATTCCACAGGTAACACCAGAAAAAAGATACCAAAGTTCCACACAGCTATTGCCAATGGTAAATGAGAGTTTGAAGCAGTCACTATATTTTTGTCATTCGATTGGTTTAACCAGCACACAATCTCCGGGCACTGGGCGGTGACTTTATTCAGTCGTGTTCGATCACAGGTGTGGAAAAGGCAGTAACTAAATCAAACACTTTTGGGTGCAGTTATCAGAGGTCAGGTAAATTAAACCGATCGCCTCAGCTAATGCTTGATTGAGCAAGTCAACACCGTTTTATCTGATGAAGATTACACGATAAACAGCTTTGAAATCGACGTCCGTAATTTACTTGATTTCAGGTATCAACTAAGTTCTGAAAGACTCGGCTGTTCACAGTGCCGGTTGGTCTTAACCAGTGTGGCTGGCGCTCATTAATCCGAGCCGGGAGTTCCCCTTCCGTTTGGCTGTAATAGGATACATCGCAAATGCATTTGTCTTGTTCTAAATGCTGTACTAGGTATGACTGAAGCAAAGGTGCACTTTTCAAATCACTTTGTGTGACAGGTGTCTTCAGGATTTGAACCAGACCACACACATCACTTATGATTGTGTAAGACTCACAATACTAGCTCCAGCTGTGACAATTTTTCATTCTTTGGGAGATTTCCAGAACCGATTGAGAGGTGGCTATATGTGAATAAATAGCTAAAGTTATGATTCTGAGCATAAATTGTACATTACAAGCCGAACAGAGGTGAAATTATGTGGGTTGAATCTTTCTGAGGCTCTTTATAATTCATAATCATGTTACACAAAAGGCTTATGAAAATATTATGTTGAAAGTAAGGCAACAAAGTTGCTTACGAACGTGAATTTCTTACTATTTCTAGGGGCAGTAGATAAGTACCCAACGTTACACAATAGTTTGTTTGCATGTAGTCCAAAGTTACCAGGGAATAAATTAAATTTTCGAGGAAACATTGCAAGAAGTCATGATTTGAATGCTACATTGACCAAAGTTCCCCAGCGCAAGTGGAATGAATTCGATCTTGATGTGGTTATCCCATACTCCGCCAAAATCAGACTATAACTACGAGGCGTTACCCAGTTTCAACATGCACTGCAGCAAAATTGAGATTGGATAAACAATGCTTCCATTTATTGCCGTTTGTTTCGAGAAGGAATTGACGAAGTACGTAACAGACGTCGTTGGGATGATTAGACGAAACCAAGAATATATGAATATTTGAAATGCATTTTGCACTCCTACCTATAAGCCATGAGATCTCTATTCCTTTTATGTGCATCTTATGTGTTCGTGACTACTTTTTCTAATATTTATTTAAGCTTACAATTTCCCAGACGTGGCGTATAACGGTTTTATTTTTTTCCATCTAATTAATTGAACGCACAACATTCTACGTCAAAATAAAGACAAATGTTTATTATTATGCTCAATAGCAGAGTGCAAAAAACATCGTAGACATCTGATGGGGATGCCAGAGATAACAGTCACGCTTCTTTTTGACATGTATTTAGAACTTTGTTTTACTCTGTTGTTCTTTAGTAAAAGGAGCCGTTTGAAGAATGGTCAATAGTTTATTTGCGGTGCAAAACCTCGTCTGCTCCCGTGGAAAATACTGCTTGTTACGACCAATAATCTAGTCACTAAGAATGTTTGCTGTGACGACTATTAACGCCTACTTCAGTGAATGAAATAATGATCACTCTGTAAGGAACATTTTAAAAATTTGTACGGTCATGGTCATCATTTATAATAAGGTCAAGAACTGTACATCTTCGGGCAAATAATCATCGATCATTCTTCTACGCACATCTCTGGTTCTGTTCCGAGTCTAACAAATTACAAATAACCGAAACCGACATGCTTCCTTATACCAATGTCAAATGACTATAATGTTTATGTTAAATTATTCTAATACAATTCCATCCTACTACCATTTGTGCTTGTCACAAATACTATTTTTGTTGGTGTATGAAATTGACTGCATCCAAATAAAAACAATCATCTGCGCACTGTTTGTAGGAACATTTAACATAAGCGGTCACTTTGTGTTTCATTTTGGGCATCTGAAACATCCATATTCTACAAGTATGGATATTTTGTTTTTGTCTTCCTGAATGTGTTCAGTTTGTGTTCGGTATCATTTTCCCAAAAAAAAGAACACTAATGTTCAGGTCACGCATTCAAAAATGGAGAATCTCTTCCGAATTCACGTCATTTGTTCCAAAAATGATATGCCAAAGTCATCAGTCATTTCGATTATTTTGTTTACTTCCACCAGAAATCATCTGATTATTGGAAGCTTTGTTTTATCGGTTAACNCACGGTTGTCAATCGATCGTTTGGGAATCCTGTATACAATTTGCACTAGCTCCTATCTATATCTCCATTTTTTATACTTACCAAGAGTCGGTTTGTTGGGATACAACTAGATTGCTAAAATCATTGGCAAATTAAGCTGTACTAAAACAGAAAGCAAGTAAAATTTATCCATGTTATCATTCATTGTTATTCTACATCCACTTGTTG
>UZAN01040844.1:1755-14629 GCA_900618425.1 Echinostoma caproni | reverse complement strand
CAAATTGCGGATTCGAAGTTCCTAGTTCCTAAGCTTGCAAATTTATTATGAGTTGCCGGTTAAAATGATGCCGGTTGTGCCCTTATCACGTCTTCTGTAGTTCATTAGGGAGGCCTTATAACTGAAACCGGTGAACACTGTTCAAATACGGGCTTTGTAAAATCATGCCCTCAAATATTTCATAACTCAGTAAATTGTGATCATGGACTGCATACAACATGCATAACATTGCATAACTCAATGGAAAAATCCCCAAGCTGGTTATGTGATTGATCTTTTTACAAAACTAACTCCTGTGAGCCTCCTCTAAAAAGAAAGATCTGAGATGATATATAAAAAACGCTATTTAACCACTTGGTTTATCATATTGTAACTGCAGAATTGTGAGATTTGCCTCGATTTTCGTCATTATTCAAGACAGTTATCAATATAATTCACCGAATATGGAGTAAAGTGTTTTTTTGGCGGTGCATCTTAGTAGTACAGAAAGCAAAAGACATTGATGAAATGAATTTTTGTTTCTCCCACTTTGTAAAGAGCAACACACCGTCATTTGTTTCCAAAAGAACAAGGAATGGAAGTAAAATTTCCCACTTTGTTTACTCTGACGCATCATTCACCATCAATTGGCACTACGTTGTCCGCTTTTATGCTGATACCGTGCTTCCACAATCGCACGAGATGCATTATTCTGCTATCCTCATCCTTGGTGATTCCCTATTAACGTCGGTGTCACACGCAAGCCCTTCTCGTTCCCGGGATTTGTGTACTGCGAATAGCCAAATACACAGAAATTCTAGTATATCAATGTCAATACCACTGAACCCGAATTTTTGAGTTGACACAAAAATCGGAGAAAGGAAAGATGATGTCCTTTTTATTCACGTCAGTAACACGGAGTCTCACTTGTCGTGAATTATGACAATTATCTTGAAACATATTTGTTTGAAGTGGGTAGTTGTTGTCTATTTACCTCTGAGTAACAGGAGTACTAGAAAAAATATAACTCTAACTGAAAAGGAATCATGCTAAGTTCGTCATTATCTACTGAATCTTTTTCGCAGTTCAAAGTAAAAACGCGAAAAAATAAATTCCAGGTTGTTTTTGTTTTATGCGTCCCAACGAGCAGTGGTGATCTATTGAATAGTATTCTGAGATTGACCGCTGTTTGCTCCCAATCATGTTTGTTTTCTGGGGGCATGAGTGAACACTAACCCCATACACGCCTCGGTTTTACATTCTCTGAGCAGTTTGGTGACCATAATCTAATGCCTGTTTCTTCTTCCAGTTATTTATGCAATTAATTCATGAATCGATATGATCGATATCCAACGTTGTTGGACACCGATATCAGTGTTGACGAATTACTTCATCAAGGAGCAAACACGAGATCAAGTGAATTGATGGTAAGTGACTTTTTCACTGAATTCTCCTTTCACAGAATGATTGAAGGAATTGTTTTGTTCGAAAGAAAGAATTTTTCTCATTGCCATCTATTTACGTCTCTATCTCCATGCTATGTTTTGAATTACGCCATGGATATGTGCACAATCTATCCTTTGCAAATATCAGAAGCTCACTGTGTTGGTCTGACTTTTCCAAGCACTTTATTCACTCCCAAGGAAGAATTAGAAGCAGCAATAAATTCGTTGGTCAGTCGATTTATTAATAAGTTTGGTTTGCTTGGATACCGCAGTCAGTAGGGATTTTCATTTATAAAAAGCATATTAATCTGAATAAACCGTCGCAAACGATAGTCATTATTAAATTGACTTACCATTAAAGTGGGTGTGTTTGTTTCGATGAGGAACCTTTGAACGATCCCTCGAAACGTGGCGTTGTGTTGTAAAAGCAGCAAACCTCCAAATCGGGCACAATTCAGGATTTATTTTGAAAATATATTGGAGATAAAATCTATCTGTGAGGCCGTTCTGCTGTCAAAATATACGGACAATCATGAATCAATAAAGTAGCATTTTAAAAATTAGTATTCTAGGTGAATCGGAACATTTTATCCCAATTCAGTCGCATCAATATCTTAGTTACCGTGCACAAATATTAGATGTAATAATTAGGTTTCTCTACAAGAACGATATTAAACGAGTTACACATAAGGATAAACTTGTAACATATTTTCACGAAATTGGAAGTGTTCAGCTCTACGATAACAGGGAATAAATCCCACATAGATCATCATCCCTGAACTACTGGAAATTGAAGCAATCCACAAAGTTCAAAGTGCCAGAGCTTCTCCGTCAAAAAACTAATGATAACCGACCTTGCGGATCCAAGCGGATTTCTACACCGATAATATTTAAACTGTTGCAACACCAGCACTCAAGGACTCCTCAGCAAATTTCTAGAGCTGCATTTGCGTTTCATATCAGGTCAGTGGGATATTATTGCTAGTGCAGAAACTTGGCTTGCAGCTGACATTCCGGAATCCGAATTGTCCCTATCAGAGGTGTCTCTGTTCAGGTGAGATTGACCTATCCATGGTGATGGTATTCTACTCTACTATCAAAACAATCTTCACTGCGAGCAAATTCACCCCCAGTTTCGACACCTGACACTCGGCGGTGTAGGTCGAGATTGTCCAAACACGATTACTGTTTGATTGATCTCATCTATCGCTCTCCGTCATCCCCGGAATTAGCCTATATGACTCTTCTGAATACCACGTCACACATGCTCGCAAAACAATTTACACATGTTCTGCTAATGGGTGATTTCAACAGTTCCAACTCCCGAAAAACTGATGACCTCCGAGCCTTTATTTGAAAGGCATCTCATAAAGCTCATTGCCTCGAATCCATTGTACAACCACATGAAAGAGCATACCAGATTTGGAAACTTGCCATCCCAACCATGCTAGATTTAGTAATGACAAACGAAGAGTTGATGGTAGAATCCGTCGCCATTACAGTCCCTCTGAGATGCATTGACTATGCTATAATTTTATTCAAATACATTTGTTACGCTTCTGTCAAGGTAATTGACCCAAGCAACATTGGAACGTTTATAGACTATGCAAATTTGCAAAGCTTGGCTCCTTCCATTCAATGGATATCTCCCAATGAAGAGCACAACTCTTTGGTAGTGTGATAGGAATTTGTTGACAGCCTGCAACAATTACTAGCATCAGTGATGCAGGTAAAAGTTTTTACTAAACTCAGCAGTCGGAACTTAATTATTCGAAGCCGCATGAAGAAATAAATATTTCTGAGGGACCTCTCTTGGAGAAATTACAAACGACTTCCGAATGCATGTACCTGGAACTATTGCCGACTGCTGCGAAACAACTGCACAAAGTTGGTGCGCAAAGATAAACTAAACCATCAAGAAGCTCTAGCACGGATATTTACTTCCACATGTTTTACTACCCCCTGTGTCATTCACTACAGTAAAGGATAAGGCAAAGCTATTGGCTTTGAGGAAGAATTACTCGCCAGGTGCGCACAATATTCACCCCCAAACCGTTATCTGCTTGTAGAATCAAATAAACGAGCCACAAGCCTTCTCATTCCAGAGGATGTTTGACCACACTGCGATCCCACCGTCATGGAAGCAGGGAGTGACTTCACCCATTTACAAAGGTGGTTTTCGTAGCGATCCCGCTAACTACCACTCTGTAACCCTTCTTCCAGTGTTGCCCGAAGTCATGGAGTTCATAGTAGCCGATTCCCTGATGGAACACTTAGAGAAGAACAATGTTCTGTTACCGAACCAATTTAGATTCCGACACAAGCTATCCTGCGCTACCAATCTGATCATCGCACGAGAAGAATGGACAAAAGCGATGTGGTAGACGTTCTTTTTCTGGACTTGTAAAAAGAGTTCAATCGGGTAAACCACAACAATCTATTGCGGAAACCCTATAATTACAATATTCGGGGCTTTATGCTTCATTGCATCAAAGCATTTTTCCGAAATCGGACAGTATCGGTTCGTGCTTCTGATTCGCTTTTCAGTCCGATGGACGTTACCCGCGGAGTTCCACAAGGATCTGTGCTCGGCCCGCGACATTTCCTAACATTCATAAACGACCTACCGAACGAAGTCTCTGTAGACGAAATCAAAATTGTTTGCAGATGACTCAAAAACACAGTGACACAACCAGCTGACTCGCTGGAACTCCGGAGAATGCTAACATCGGCTCATCTCTGGTCTCTTTTGAACGATAATGAATTTAATGTGCCAAACCGTAAGGTTCTCTCTGTACGACACTAGGGGCCAATTTCACATTTCCTCAGAAATGAACAACTGCCACACGCTTCAAGTGAGAAGGACCTGGGCATCATCATCCAAGAAATCTTTAGTTGCCCACTCAACTGCTCCAGGGTGTCGAACGCAGCTGTAAAGAATGTCGTTTTGCTTAGGTCGGTCTTTGACCGGTTTAAGCCACAGCTTTTACCCAGTCTGCTATCAGCATACATTCACCCACTCACAGAGTACGCTATCCAGGCACGGAATCCATGGCTACAACGTGATTGCAAAATGCTGCAGCGTCCACAAAGGATGACCGCCAAAAAGATTAAGGGGTTAAATCGCTATTCATAGGCAGAGACACTTGAGTTCAAGGGGTTATTTTCCAATCACTACCGGCGCATCAGAGGAGAAATGACTATGGTATACCAAATGATGCAAAACCCAAACCATCCGTGTCGCCTTCTGCCAAAATTATCACCCGACGTTCATCTTAGAGGAAATCCGTCCAAACTAGTGATCTCAAAATGCCGATTGGAATGCCGATGTCAGCCATCTGCAGTCAGAGTCTGCTTGAGCTGGAACTCTCTCCCACCACACGTCGTCTGAGCACCAAGCATTGAATCTTTCAAAGTGAGACTTGATGAAGCATTAGCACACCTTACATTCCAACATAAGTGAAGCTGCGTGCATCATTGGAGGAAGCAAGTATCTTGTGACATTTTACACAAGGAATTGTATGTAGCACTCACTATCTTTTAAACCACAACACGAACCTACGGGACGAGAAATACTTGTAAGTTGCTCCCATAATAAAACTTGGACTTTACCGTTGGCAATTTGGTGAACAAAAAAACGTAGATAAATTGGTAGAACGAAATAGGGGTTTGCCTTCACTTATGAAATACTTCTAAAGTCCATTTCCACGTAGTCCTTGGCGAACAGTTGTTTTGTATTCAGACGTTGTCATCAGCTTACTTTTGTCGTTTCATTCGTCCAGCAATAAGTACTGTTTGTTTGAAGAGCTATTAAGAGGTAATAAAGCAGTCCAACCAACTTTGAGGATTTCACCACTTTTATAATTACTAGAATAATCTCATTTCGAGAGCAATTAAAGTCATTTGACATGTTTGTATAAATTATAATAAACAGACTATATAAATTTTGCTAGTGGGTTTGTTTATTCTGTGTATGGCGAGATAATACCGTTGAAATAAAAGGAAAAACAACGTCTCAATAACTTTTACGGGTCAGTCAGAGGGAAAGAAAACGGCATATAATTTTGCTACTTTCCGAATAAGTGACGTCTATCACCTTGCAAGTTTTCATGACTCCCGATGAAATTTATCGGTATACATTGCCGAACATTGAGTCCTCGTAATAATGCAATAGCTCAATTCTACTGTTCACGACATAGAAATCACGTTTTACCACCAAGCAGAGAACTGACTTTGTGGCTCGGCGAGTTATCGAAATTCCCCTTGGTAGCCCCAGATGATATAGATGGTTTTGTGCAGATCAAATGAAGCGATCTCTGAGTTAAGTGAAACTGATGGAAGAAGAGACTTCGAAATATGTGGGGGTCTACAAGTTGCTGTTCTTGAATTTCTATTTTTCATAAAGAAGTGTGTTATTAAAATATTTAATCGGTAAAGACAAGGCTTGTTCTTGAAAACAGCCGTGTCCGTGAATTGAAATCCGACGATAATTTTGTAGCAATAATTATGACGCGAAAGTGTATTTGAATGAGCACAAACCAAAACGCCTTCCATCCTCTTCCATGGAGTTCCGTGTGTGACAACCAAGAGGGAGCAACACCGTACATCTTTATCTTCCATGTTGAAGCTCATTAGCATCACGTACAATTAATTAATGCCCCAATCAAGACTCCGATTGCAAACGTTTAGGTTGAAAATCATAATACACTCCTGGTGACTTTTAACAATAGCAGCGTTGCAATGACTAGTGAGCGATAAAGCACGCCCAGTGGGTGCTTCCAAGACCTTCCGGATTGGTCGGTTGTACATATGATTATCTTGAATGTGGTTCCCAGTAGATTCAATATATCTGCACTTGCATTGGTTCGCAGAGAAAACGGATATAGTTCCATACTGCTCCTAAGGCATTTTGACAGGGAGCAGGTGGACCTTCGCGGTAAATAACAAACTCAAAAACGAACCTCAAATATGAAGTTAGAATATAACATAGACTAAGGTTTCCATTTTGGTATTTTTCAAAACTCCCTGTCACTGATTTTTGTTGAAATATGAAATAACGTCGATCAACACCGAGAAGGATGGACATTTCTAGTTGTTTATCTCTACTACTTCGCCTCATGCTACTATTGATCATTTGCTGGTCACTGGCTGTAACAAGGATCAGTTAGAGATTGCCTTGTGAAGTGTTTAGATGGTGTCATAGGGTTGGATAAAAATAAGTCAAGAACATTGATTTACATGATATATCTGAAATCAGTTCATATGCACAAGTGTATACTGCATTAAAGGTAATCGTTATATCAGGAGAACGAAATTACACAGAAAGTGGAGATAATTGCATTAATTTTCAGCCAATGAACAAGGAAAAGAAACGGGAGAGCATTAGATGTCAAGACTTACTTACCATACCTACGGCATGATGAGACCAAGAAAGATTGCGGAAAATGGTGACTTCAAGGTATTTGATGGAGCATGCTCTGGAAACCTGTTCTGCATTGATAATCACATACATGCTGGCAAGAGTTCATCACATCAATCTATTGGTCACCCTTCAGCAAAGAAAATAAGACATCTTTAGACTTAGAAGGATTCATTCCGAGGTTGTATTTTGGAGATAAGTCGGTGAGTAGTGAAATATTCCGCATAAGTTTGGGGTACAGGGAGGAATTCGAAAACTTCATGCCATACACAACATTATCGGCATACTTTCTGAGCAAACAATCATTAAAAGCAGGCATTGAAGAAACATAGGTTGTCAACAGGAAGGGAGGGAGAATAGCACTTTGATCAACGCCCTGAGTGGAGACTAACAGTGATGAGTTACGACTGCAATGGGTGAAATAATTACGTAAGCTCCGGCTGAATACCCTTTTCAGAGAGGGTGAGAAGTTTTGGCCTATCAACACAATTAAAGGCGTCACTATAATTAAAGAAACAGCTGAACAGCTTTACATTTTCAGTCCAAGAAAGAAGAAACATAATGAATAATGGATATCAAAGCATCAATGGTTGACCTGGAACTGCGATTGGCAAACTGAGTGGGATCAGGTACATTCAGTTGGGACAACATCTTCTGTAGTAAAATCTTTTCCAAAACTTTCATTCAACAGAAGTGCAAGCAATCGGGCGAAATTTAAATGTTCCGTTCCCGGGTACTGGCGTGATAGAAGCCACTCTCCAGCAGTCCGTAATGCAATGCTGAGTAAAACAGCCTGAGTAAGGTCGGCGAAAACAGGGGAGAGGAAAACTGCACATTCTTTGAGTACCACAAGTGGCAGTTCTTCAGGACTATATGCTTTATTTGACTTCAGACTGATGAAAGTTTTGAATACTTCTGTTTGATCCGCAATTACATTAACAACGTTAAGAGGGTCGACTGCTGTGCATGCTGTGCATTGCTGAATTGGCGAGTGAGATCGTCCACGTTGTGGCTGACAGTTTCTCATTGGTTTTGAGAATACAGAACTGAAACAAAATTTTCCATGTATAGCAAAAATTCCTATTGGTCAGGGGTGTAAGTACATAAACAACTTTTAACCTCCGCATTTCCTCTTTGATTACTTTCGAGTGGTCTCTTACCACAGAGTGTATTTTTAGCTTTGAAAGCTTATTATTTCATCCGATGTAATCGTTTTAGTGTAGGGAACGAATAATGGTCTGACCGTACGTATAACGTTTCCCACGGGCAGTTATGAAAAATAGCAGAACTTTGAAGATTCAGTCAGATTATCACAAAATATAGAAGGTTCATTATCTACAAACCGAGAGAAATTTGTCTGATTTATTATATCACTTAGTCTGGCGAGGTTTTCGGGCTGACATTGACACCGCCGAAGATGATGATCACGATACCGAGTGTAGAAATAATTATTGGATCCATTATAGATCGTGGGAGATAGTTTCAGTGTTGCATGATCAGGGGTGCCTGTAGTGGAACGGCCGAGCAAGTTAAACAAATTCAGGTCGTTAACGTGACACAGATCACGACAAGCCTCGAGTTTGGTCGGAAAGTTAACAACGTTCTGCAGTCCAAGGGTAGCCAAAAACGTGACATCAAACCTATTGAAGTGTTTAGGTTTACATTTTTACAATGAAGTATTGATACAACGTGATAAAACTTGTTTGCCTTATTTGCACCAATTGGTATTCGTGTATATGATAACACCATCGCCTAGTTTGTGGACCAAAACGAGTTGGTCAACTCGGCAGATGAAAAAATTGTCGATTTTGATAATGCTATCACAAATTTCATTGTGGAGCCAGCTTTCCCTAAATATGATGACTTCAGCCTTTGAATATTCACGTCTCCTTGTTAGATCTATTACTTCTGTCATATTACCAAGCAAGGAGCGCACATTTCCATCAATGTCTGCTAGAATGCACATGCCTGAAGCTGAGCAATTACGCAGTGTTATCTGCCATCCTGGTCGATGTTTTCTGGGAATCTTTTTGAGATTTCCGTAAATTCCTCGCTCTCTATTACGAACCGATTTGTCAAAAGAAGGTAAAACCGAGGGGCCGCAAATTTGAAGTTGCTTCATGAAGACAGCAGAGCATTTCACAGAATTTAGGATGACCATAGTAGCACAACGTTTCTGTGGCAACAAAGGACGTGTATCCCAGAAACATTCAGTAAAGAGTGATTGTGTAGTTCCGAATCCGACGGTGTACCGGACAGCGCGAGCCGAATTCCAAAGCCCCGCCCTGATAGTTGTGATTCAAAGAACACTTTACTGATATTACGATGGATTTGATTCAGTTCTTTGTTAGACATTATAAAAATTCGTAAATCAAGTACATCAAATTTACTCACACCATCAACGTATTTTTGACTTACCAGGATCAAATTCATCTCCAGAGCTATGATGTAGGAAAGCTAAAAAATTATTCAATTATTTTACGGTTTGTTCCCTATCAAAACGGATCCGTGCGCTTTTCATTCTTCTCACAGTCAATTAAGTATAACTCATTTAACACTCTTCTGTATTCAGTCTTTAATGTGAACAGGTTAATTGCAGTTGCATCTGATTCCAATCGCATTAAGCATCATAATTCAATAGTTAATATTTCCACCCAGAAAGTGTTTTTGTCATTAATATTGTTTAGACGTATCTGTGTTGGAAAAGTCTAGCATAGAACTAGCAAAGGTGCATATTCATAACTGAATTTTTTTCTTACCGCATATTTCCTTTAGTTTGTCGCCTTTGAACGGAAACACTTAGAAACTTTTCTCTGAATTGCCGAAAAATACAAAATCGGGATCTACGAAGAAATTTTACGATTTGTTGATGAGTAAACTTTCAGTTAATGATTTACTGTTCTCTAAAGTTTTATACGACTGGTTTTCATATTCAGTCAAATTAACTTTCATCGTTAGAATTAATGTGTCCCGCTTACGCGGACCGATGACCTTTTTCCGCCATTCAATAGGAGCACTTCGTTAATCGTATAGGCACTAAATTTCTGTTATTCTATCATTCAGTCTAAACTGAGCAAGGTCTTTACTATTCTGTTACCTTGCGAAACATTTCCTTTCCATCCAACAGGTTGAACTCAGGTTTCTGTATCATGTATAAGGGAGGAGTTTTCATCACCTGTTTAATCATATTTCTGTACTTAACTATTTGGATGAATGCATAACTAGCAGGCATCCTATAAATGAGTGTTTTCTTTTCTCTTACTCGTATCCATGAAATATTGTTGTCTTTAAACATGAGAAAAATAATAACGTAAAAGGAACCCATTCTTGAGCATATCAGCTACTTGCCTCAACTAAAGATAAAGCATTATTTTGCAAATGCGCCAAACCCGCAAGTGCTTGGTAGTGTATATTGAAACATCTCGATGCTTCCAGGTTTCGGATTAGTAACTTGAACGTATTGGTGTAAAGGCTATATAGAGAAACCATTTGCTACCAAATTTTGTACCAGACAAGTTAAGGAAGTTTTCCTTCCAGAAAATACACATATATGATGTCCAGTAAATAGCCATTTTTGGCTTTCGTTAGAGTCTAATGTTTATGGTAAACCAATTCCTTTTCATTCAGAAAGTAGTGAAAGAGATTTTATGAAATGCAATAGAAGCCGATCCATGGTTATTTGTAGACACAGAAATGAGATAGTAAATTGATGGTGATTGGACCCACTTGACTCGACCTGAGTCAACATTTGATCTCCGTTTGGACAGTAGTTAAAACCGAAGAAACACATCAGTGAAATTACACTTCAGGCAGTGAACGTCTGTCTGGGACATTCCACTGAGTGCCGATGAAAACAACTTTTCCATCCTTGAGTTTCACACCTCAACTCCATCAGTCCTTGCTATAACACACTAATGTTCAACTGGCATGATTTATTGCGAACAAATTAGAGTAAATAAATGGGTCCGTTGCTTTCGCTGATGGCAACAAATAGCAGCATATTGTGGTTGAAATCATTGGTTATTCATGATTGGATAGATAATAAATGATCGCACAAGTGTACATCTTTCGCAAAAATGTTCCAAAACTAATCCTATCCGTGTTTTGTGTCAATGTCGAGAACTCACTGAACAATAAATGGGGAAGAGATCTGCAAAAAGAGAGCAACCTCACTTGAACTATGCAAAACTATTTGACAATGTGCCTTTTTGTCTATTTCAGGTGAAACACAAATGCCAAAGCTAGCTTACCAGGCTTTTAAAGAAACTCTGGAATCAGCCTCGTGTCGCGTCTCTATCTGAAACACTTGATATTATTACACTATTATTCTAAAATATATTTTGTCTGATGTTTCCTATTTTCTGATTTTCTGTTCCGACATTGTTGGTTGCTAAAGTGTGACAACTTGAACTCTATATAAAATCGACTGAGTGCACATGAACTTAACCAGTTCTATATCATGACAACCAATTATAGACAATGGAAAATTTATAGGATTATGACATTGCCGTTCTTTCATCTGATCTTTTTTTCATCTTTGCTCCCAAGGTTTTCCAAAATCCCATTCCCGTCCCAGTATACACCTGTATCAGCTCCTAATCCAAAAATTACAACTTTATCTAAGCACTGACATGGCAAGAACCAAGGCAGTCAGATAAAAAGCTGTATAAAACGGAAATAAAAAACCACGGCTTCATGAACCAGCGAAGTAATCTACTTCACTGAATTGAACTACTAATTATGATATTGCTCCAGGAAATAACAAGTGGATGAAAATCAATGATTCTGTTTTCTAAATCTCATAAAGCCTTTTTAAATGTTAATATCAGTATGTTTCTGAAAGGAAGCCAATATCTCTCACAAGACGATTGCAAACGTATGTTGAATTGAAAGATACAACTTTATTCGTTGCTAGTTTGACATTTTTTGAATATTGTTGATACTTCAAAGTAAAAGTGATGTAACATTTGCGGACACTTTGTTTTTCTTTTAATTTCTCCCCCTTTTTCTGAATAGTTAAGGATAGTGATGGAGGATTGGAATCGTTTTAATAATGAAATTCGTCGTGTAATGGTGCAAGTTAAGCGTGAAGTGAAAATATAAGGGTGAAACTTTTGAGGAAGGGGTGAGCGTTCAGTTAAAAGGCTGCCTTACATCTCACCGAGAACAGGTAAGTCAGGCGGTGGTGTTGAGGTTCGAACACACATCCTCTGGGGTGATAGTTGATGACCTTTACCAGTCGGGCCACCATCTCCCTTCAATGAGCCACAGCCCTGTGTCGTTGCTAATCTTACGCTGAAAGACGCATAGAGAATTCGAATACTCACATTATAATGCTATCCGGTATCATCTATATCTTAGTCTGGCTAATTCATATAGGGGAAAAGACCCTTCCTTTGGGCGGAATGGTTGTTAGTTAACCAACAAAGCTACTGGTTTCCTTGCAATCTAGTCGCAATAAACACAGTTCACATATAGAAGCTAGATGAAAATAGTTGAAAAAATAGGAACCTAAGGTGAGAGCGTGAGGCAGTTTACATCAAAGGAGGTCGAAGTTTACGTATGATCCATTTAGGGAAAACTGTCTTCGGGGCACAAAAACAAATGCTGGGCTGCTGCGGCAATGACTCAGTAGCTGGTTTATGTAAATGGCATATCGGCCGGCCTAAGGCTTACACTGCGCTACAAAGTCTACAAGTCAAAGTCAAATTTTTATTATGGGCGTTTTAACAAAGCTAAAGCTTATCATGCCCCATAGAATTTTTACAGAATGTTTTGAATAACTTCACAAAGAGAAAATAACAATGATAATAATGTGCGTGATCACTCACGGATGTTGAAATTTTAAGTTTTTCAATGCTTTGTCAAGTTGCGATTTAAATAGTTCAACTGTAGAAGCACACACTATATCAGATGGGAGGGAATTCCATGCGCCACACACTCTGACTGCAAACGAGTGATACCGGCAATCGAGGTGGCTGTTCTGGGTCTTCACCTTTAGTGGATGTCCCCTGAGGTGATCATTATGAGA
>UZAN01040843.1:54566-68881 GCA_900618425.1 Echinostoma caproni | reverse complement strand
ATCTTTCGAGATTTCTGGTTCAAAAGGCATCCGTTAGAGCAACCTTCTTGAATTGTCCATGCAATTGATATTCATTTTCAAACGTTTTACTCCACATTCTTTTCAATTGACGATGTTGTTTTTTTTTCAATTTTTTGTGACTATGCGACGATAAATGTTCCTGGAGTACAACAAGCTGAGAATCCATCCATTAGGATGAATAAAGTGATTTTGAAAATAATATTCAACTCAATACAAAATAACATCAGTGCTCAAGGACTGTGCAGAAAGTAGGGAAGTCAAAAAGATTGTTTAATATGATCAATCTCTTATGATCGACATCACATTTTAAATTATGACCTCACAAATTACGAATCAATCGCCTAGATCATCGAGTGAGGAGAGCAGACGAAATGTTCTGGGAATAGTGTGAGAATTAAAGAATATACTTGAGACAACGACCGTGCACAATTTCCAAATATACTGGCACTCAGAGGGCATGAATCCTATGGGCCGTGTGAAAAATTCGGGAAGTTTTTATCCGAATCACATGTGTCATTTGAGCAACAGTGACAGAATATTTCTAAAGACAGTACTCTTTACGGTCCGGGTTGTATAATACATAATCAGTTTATTGCAAATCCGTCTTTTGGAGATCTATCTGTCAGCACAACAAGGCAATGATGAAACTTGTCCATACTCAAGTATATGCTTATCCATTTATCTTATATAAGTGCAAAAATGTCAACAGAAGTTTGCTTGCTCTGAATTTCTCCGGTAGGGACAAAACAAGTAGGCACGATTGAAGATTTTCGACGAGGGCAAGACAACTGACTGTGACAAACAAATTCCTTTCCGAAAATAGTTAAAATCATGCTTTTTGAGCATCGATGCCAGATGTAGTAGAGATTTTCCAGAAGAGAAAATTGGTTTACTTTGTGCGTGGGTTACAATTAATGACATTTTATTTGTCTGCAAATTCCTGGTGGCAGAGGAATATTAAAAACCCGTGCGGTGACAATTTGTCAGTTCCAGTAGAATGATAAAACTAAACGTGGGTAGGTTGAATCAGCGGGAGGCGTTCAATTGGAGTTAGCCGATAGCAAAATATGTCTGTTCATTCGTTGCTCTCGGACCCGAACGAAGGGACTGGACTGTCCATGAAGTGATTAAATCGGGGGAAAAAGGAATCACCCCCCAGTATAAGCTGGTTGGCTCAGTTGCATTTACGAATTCTTTCCGTTCAAGAGATTGAGTTCGAATCTCGAACCTAATGGTCAATATGCCGTTTTGAGGAAGTCTAACAAGAACAATAAAAGGGTCTGGGGATTCCCGAGTGTATGGTTAATTGAATAGAGCAAGTATTTGAGGGTTGCATAGTTAAGATCAATTTGAAACAAAGGACAGAGTGGGTGATGGGCGCGTGACAATGTTAGAACGTTACTGCGAAAAATCTGGTATACAACGCTACTCCCTTCTCTTTGAATGCATATTCACAATCTCTATAACCCCTACCCCGTCGAATAACGAACTGCCCTTTTGGGCAAACACAATCGTGATACACCGAGTGGAAACGCCACTCGTTCCTGTGCGTAGGAGACAGTCTCTTTCTTGTGACAGGTGTCAAATGTTACTCTTTGGTAGGCATGTGTAAACATAGTTGGAAATCCAGTTGTTTTGCAGCACATCAATGAACTCATTTGACAGTATCAGTGTACATTCTGGAAGTTGGGGTAAATTGTGTCACTTAGTGTGCTCAGGTGTTTGCGAACACCAGTGATACACCGTCCGCTGCAGTTTTACCGTGTAATGTCGAAGGGCTGGTGTATGTGGTTGCTGTGACTTGCACATCATGGCAGTTGGACATAACGCCACAAGTTGATTATGTGTTGGAATGATCAATGAGGAAGACAGTCCTGAGCCTTGGTGTTCAATCGCGGCCACTAACTTGAAAAGAATGATCTTGACAGAATGAGGGTTGAATTGAATGCAACCTCGTTTACAACTGTGAATAAAACAGGCCAGAATTTACAATGGTTAGTGAGAGCGAGTGCTCGTCACCACGAAAAAGAAGTAGCGGATTTCGAGCCGATCCGACGAGCGGTGCAATTTAAGCGGCACTCGAAGTTGCCCTGAAAACCTGAATGAAAGTTATGCTTGGCGTAGAAAATAAGCTGGCTGTACACCTACCGTACAACGTGAGAAACGATCAATAATGGATACCTTCCTGAAAAAACAAATTGATGCTGGAATTCCGCTTCAAACGGAACAGAAGCCACACACCACACACAGGGACAGGAGAGTAAGATCGTGGGGTGAGGACGGGTGGGTTGGGTGGTAACTTTCCTTCAGGCTTTGTGCTAATTTCAGGATTACTGTTTCCAAGAACAATTCCTTTCGAGGGGAGAACAAATTCGGTCGAACCAGACAGGGTGGTAAGCAATCAAACATGTATATCCACTAAGTTATCGTGGTCGCAAATTTTCTCATATCCTTAAACATAACAGGGTTTGATCACCGAGTTAATCGTTACGCATGTTACCGAGCAGGTTCCTCGATATCTCGTTTTCCGGGTTAGGTATAGGGTCAGAGGAGACAAACTAACGCTCACCGGTGAACCTTATCAAGCAGATCGTATCAGGCTTACTGACTGGTTACCTCTGTATAAACTTAATCAAAGACTAGAGATATCGCATGATGTAACTAATTGTTATGTACACACGTTCTATGTCCATTTTATTTTATGAATTTCATATTTGTATAAGTAGAAATTAATGACCCATGTTGTGATTCAGCGTTTCCTTGTCCATGACAGGAATCGGTGAAGCAAACTTTCGATTTCCTAATGCAGTAAGAGCATTGCATTTGGTCACACATGGCTCTAAAAGATCAAGCTTCACGCAAAACCCCATTTGAATCGCATGCTGTGGGTATTGAATGAGTAGAGTCAAACGGTTGTCATGTTCAGTAGGATATAGTGTACAGCGTTGATGGCATAGAAGAGCATTTTCCGCATGCTATTTTGGTAGCAAAACACTTTATAATGATAGCAACTTGACGTTTCTGTCACCGTAGTGAAACTCCAGGGCCAATGTACGGCTCATTTGTTCTAGCCTACTTGAAACAAGTATGGCTGCATACGAATGATGTTCAAAGGCTTACGAGTTTCCATGACAATGCTCCTTTGAGTTTTATGGTCTAATTTAGAGGAATTTGCTCCAGGTCAACGCCAATTCTGTATATCTTGCAAACCTAAGTCCCTAACCGTGTATATCCAAAATAATAACACGATTTGGTTGGTGGAGTGGATGGCATGCCTGCTTTCTGTCTGTGAGGTCCTGGGTTTGATACCCGAATGGATCGATTGATTTGTACTGCTGATGAGACCCAAACAGATCGAAACAGCTGTCCAGTGCTTTCTAACCTTATAACTCACGCTTGATTCACACGACGACTTCATCGTGTAAATAAATCCTAGATCTCGTGAAACATTGCACCTACACAATAATCAAATCTTTAGACAAATATTTATGAACCTATAACTTTATGAATGAATTGGTAGCTTTTAGTAAATAGACAAAAGCGTAGATTCGTTCAAACTGCATCTGGTCTTACGTTCAATCCACACCCACAATGCGTCACGCCTTTTGGAAAGACTTATAGACAAGCTAAATTGTCCACGCCCCTGGGGGATGGGTCGCTAGTGACGTTGGTGGATGCATGAGTCATTCAGTAATCAGTAGTCTTTCGACAAGGAGACATTGAGCAGAATTGATACTATCAACTTGAACATTCCCTTTTGGGGAGACTGTATTACAATATAGGCATTTGGTCGATAATTTATAGACAGTAAATGAAAATTTCACAGAAAAATAAATTCAGATGACAAAGAATATTGATGTAATAATAGTAGTAATAATTATAACCCTACAGATACTCACCACAATGATTATTAAGGAGTTGATTCCAATGATTACGAGGGTGATTAGGATGAGGATGATTATTATCATTCCGATGGTAACGTTGACTTTCTGAGTGTTGACATCGATATGATATATATGATTGCAGTGTGTGACACGTTATCATGATATCAGGTTATTTATCCGTTTAATTATGTTTAAACTAAAATGGACCAAGTAGTTAACCATAGTAGTAGGTAGGTAAACATTATCATTTGATCTCATATGGTTCAATGGTTACAATTTCTTTCGTATGAATTGCTATGAACGATTCACCTGTGATCCGTATCCGATTTGCAACTGTAGCCACTGTGCCATACGTATCATTCATCTTTATATATATGCATGTACACATTCACCTCGAGCTCAATACGCGGATACAAATAATTCTGCTAGCTATCCTACTGGTCAGTGATATTTGTTTGCACCCACAGTTTCATTATCAAACTAATCCACGGGGCTACTCTGTCCAACTCGGGAGTTCCGGAATTGAGAACATGTTCTCGAATCTTCGTGGAGTCAAGTGTGTGGTGAATTTGATGCACTGTGCTTTCCATGCACCACTATCAGTAAAATCATCCACATAACATCTGACTCAATTTCGTCCGTTCTCTCTCTCTCTCTCTCTGTTACTCCATACACCGTATCCACATGATGATTCGTTGCAGGTCCCCTTGTGGAGAGAAGAGCGAAAAATTTGTGATACACCCCGGAAGGCCCTCACACGTGTACGTCCAGATTTAGCGAAAGAGGTACACACAGACAGGAAACTCAGTTGAATGATTGAACGATAGGAATTACAACCATTTCCCGCTCTTCTCCATGCGCTGACGGGTTCAATGCAGACAAGTGGAAAACAAGCTGTGAATGATTGGTCTATATAGAACACGTTTAGATGACATTTATTTCGAGCGGGGACGAACTCCATTGCCCCTCAGCTGATACACACCAGGGGTAGGCACAAAACAAGTACTTTATGCGGATGTTTGTGGTCAGACTTTGCAGCTCTCTTTCTCTCTCGTCAATATGTAGTGTGGTAAGATAACAAGGTGCCACTTTACAGCGGATAGGGGAAATGTGAAAAGATTTGATGCAACAACAATGGAATAATTCACTCAATACTGTTATTCCAATTGTGTATGTTGTGTGGTGTTCATGGAGAAAAAAGTGCAAAGCACTTTATTACAAGTTAGTAACTATTAGATAGTCCTTGTCTCACTCAAGGCTGTGTGATAAATAATCCGTCAGACAGACAGGGGACGTTAAACATGAGCTCAGTATTCAATTAACTGAAGGTGACAGAGAGACCTGTTAGAAGTATGCGAAATTCTACATAATGAATTATCGTCCCTTCACGGTAGAACCGAAATCAAATTAAATTTTGCAGCAAAACAGTAAAACCACTTGGATCAGATCATGCAATTCATCATGTATAGAGCAGTGGAACAACGAAAAGAAAGTCTTCGAAGCACATTGTACAGTCGTTCCAACCTGATTGTGTCTCATCGCAGCATGAATCTATTCACTCAAATAAGGATCATACCCAGAAGCCCACAGGTAAAACGCAAATGTATTGGTCAGCCAAATACCGAGTAGCATATTGCATTACTTTTCACTTCGTTGATACGTGACATAACACAACTGATTTTTACATGTTTGTAACGAGCATATAACCTCACTTACTACGGTACCGGATTCCGGGCCTACGATTCGATGGATTCACACTGCTAATGAGGTCCGCAAGGTTGAAATAATCAGGAATTACTAGTTTAATTTTCACTGTTTCTTTTAATCTTTATACGACAAAATTACAGACAGTCTTCAGAATGTATAGCTAGAAATGGAAGTTGTATTCATGCAAGCTGGACATTGATACCCCATGAGAAAGTTGTATTCTCGCTGACCAAAGTTACGTCGCCACAAATTATCATACTGGTATGCTATAATACATAATTAGTAGTTACGGATTGTTACATAGGCTTCAATAATTTCTGGGCGGATATTAGAATGCTTCATCAAGGATCATGTACAAGTACACATTCAAGATGAAAATTGAAAGTAATTCAATTTGAAGGTCACCGGTAAACACAATGCATGCACGTGTGCTTTGGATGATCTCGTCGGTTTATTGATTAAAATCAATAAGACATTTATTTTTTTCTGTTTCTAGTGCTTTCTCTCGCAGCGCACCGTCATCATCATCCGACAATGGATGACCTGCGTTTTACTTCAATTTATTGATTTTATAAGAACAAGAAACAGGATTTTCCCGGTCTATTAATTCGTTTATTTAAAACTCAACAGTACACAAGGGTAACAGATGAAAAGAAATAAATTAGAGGTTCTTAATAGGCAATTCTTTCTTAATTTGTTTTATGTACCGATAGCTATTTTGATAAGTTTCATAAAGGGGCCATAAATGCTAATGGTACAATAATTAAATTCTCAAAGGGGATTGCTTTAGCCTTAAATGCAGCGAATCTCTAATTAGATTGCCCGTAATTCTGGACCATTAGTCCCAAAATCCCTTGCACAGTACATCACAAAAGAACTCATGATATACTGAGTGAGTAGTTGTTTTCAGTTAACAAACTATCTGTAGTATGATCAGATGTGATCTGATCTATACAAATTCAGGTGTTTCTTTTGTCCGTCCTAAAGCAACAGTCGAAGTTGAGAATGACACGTATTCCACAAACACGGTGAACACGGTTCACGTATTCTCTCAAACAGAATTCCAATCAGTGCGTTTGTGTCTACAAAGGATTTGATCATTGAGTGACACGGTAATGTCAAATTCAACACCGGGAAGTAAACTGGCGAGCCATGTGGCTCCTCCCGCGCCCCTCTATGAGATTGGTGTGCTATTTTGCCAGCTCATCGTGGAGCTGCCCATCCCGAGAGTGTTAAGGAGATAGCATTCAAGTCTCAGAAATTGAGGACAGTAACATCCGTGACAGCTTCTCAAACTGCTCTAACATCAGTCATTGATTTCCATGTGCGTGGCTATACGGCGGCATCCTTACAGATTTAAACAGGTGAACGCAAGCTTCACCGTGACGCTGTCGGAAGAAATGTACAGATATCGAGTAGTTTAAAGTGATGGATATAATGAATACAACTTATTTAATAAGATCTAGTCAACGAGTGAGAATCCATCCCCATGGACGGAAGGGAGTCTTCTTACACTAAGTGATCACATTGGTACTCTGTTCGCAAACGGTTAATGGCTTATCAAGTGATCGACTGAGGAATTTAGCGAATGACTTTTTTCAGTGATTTAGTTTCTTCAAACGGTCATTTCAGATCACGCCTATACTGAACATTTGCGCCCATCAGAGACATACAAGAACGTGAACTGTGAGCATCGAGACTACTGTGAACCCTATGGAAATATCCAGACAGGGAACCAACCGATAGAAAAGAAAACGTTCGA
Organism: Echinostoma caproni; assembly: GCA_900618425.1. Lineage (NCBI taxonomy): Eukaryota > Metazoa > Platyhelminthes > Trematoda > Plagiorchiida > Echinostomatidae > Echinostoma > Echinostoma caproni. Next base: position 61,507 of record UZAN01040843.1, on the reverse strand, counting down.
TTTAGATATTTGTCTTATAATCAAACTAATCAGGCGGAACGAGACGCGTGTCAACGCGCTCCCATGATCATCATCTCATTTGCGGTTTGGACTAACCTGTCGGAAATCAGGCCGATCAAGATTGTGAGGATGAACTAGGCAAAAGGTAAACGTGCGTGAGTGTATGCGGGAAATTGAATTATTTCAGATAGACAAAGTGTTTGCTGATAGACTTGACCTAAATCATGAACGGCAAAAAAAATCGATCGTAAGCGCTACACGGATCAAAGAAATTTATAGTAATCATTATAAGAATGAACAAAACCAGAGAAAAACAATTATTTACGAGAAAAGATGAAGAAAAATTGATAAGTTTAAGCCGCCTACCTGTAGACAGATTTCTCTGTTCTTCGAGTCTCTCTGTTTATCTCTCTGTGTGACGATGTGTAAATCTCTGTTGTTGACTGGTAAACTCATTTGATATCCACTCAGGTTATCAACCATTTACGGTTCATCTGAAAATTCAAAGATCATTATTTTTATTAGGACAAAATCCTTTTTAATAAGTCGTATATTCCCCTGAAAAAATGTATGCACAAGGTGGTAAAATTACTTCCGTTTTCTTCCAGTTGATCTTCCCTTACCCTTCTCTGCTAGCGTATCAATCAAATTCGTCTTAGTGGTCAGGTTATAACATATGTAATCCTTATATATATATATATCTTTATATATATATAGTCTATGGTTAGAAATTGTTAACACGTTATTTGTACCGGTCAGATGTGAATTTACCGACTGATCGTTCCCTATGGCTTATCACGTCATCAGCCAGATATGTCCCCTCGAGAACTTGCACCACGAGAAAGGAAGTATTTGTTATGGATTCATAAATAAACCACTCCCAGGGTGACTTGGTTTCAAATTGAAGCAGTGTGTTTAAGATTCTTGGACAGGATATTATGTGGCAATCAGGGTAGTGAAGATAAAACTACAGAGCTGTATTCCACAAATCGTATCTTGGCAACCAAAACAGCGGCACATTCGTGCCCACCAAATCTGTTGAATCATACCAGATTAAAACGAAGATAATATGCGGACTGTTTTCTCTCATCCAAAATGATTCATCCACCGTTTCATTATTGTCGAACTGATAAGAAGAACCATCATCAAACACTACCGCTTGGGGATGGGAAAAAACACTCATCAGAATTTGATAAAAATAAACCAATCGTGTTTGGAACACAGCACCGTGTTCCGATTGAATTTAACACTAATCCAATGATACCCACGAATAAGAGGACAGAACACGATAAGGATCTACTCACTGTCAGTTTGAGACCCACCGCTAAATCTTATATCACATTACTTAGCTTAAAAAGACCTCGATAGATGGGAAGCGCACTGAGGAATCAATTTTATATGTTATGCAACCATGGACGAATGAATTTCCACAATTAAAAGGAGAATTTAAGGCGATATGCCACCTACTACACAGAACAGTGGTAAAACTGATGAAGTCCTCCCGTATCCCTGACAATAAGATGGGATTCGAGGAGACCGTATTTGTTATCGTCTTAGTCCCAAACTCATTTACCTAGAGCAGATAGACGAACGCAATCTATTAACTGTCAAGCCTACTTGTGATAAACTCTCACAAAGTCAGGGGTCCCTCTGGTATGATTGGTATGATTCCGAGAAGGACTATAACCGGACTGCTGTATTTTGCTTACAAGTATTTACACAGATACGGTTGTCAAAGTCTGACAGAGATCATTCATGTATGGGACAACGCAGTGAAAACGGTATCCAAAACAAAAGCTTTCAAACGATGACAATAAAGTTTCGGTGATCAATATGAGTTCTAATATATCCAAACCCAGTTTTTCGGTATCTCTATATTGTGTTCTGAAAGCCCAATGTTAACGTTGCACACAATGAGTGTGAAAGTACCTAATTACTGAATCCACAAGAATTTGTCCAATACGAGTAAAGGAAAAAAGTTGTCGAACTTATAAATATGTTCATTATCACTAGTAAAGTGAGAACCATCAAGCAGCGAGCCAGAAGCATCAATAAAATGTATGCAACTACACCACTTAAACACTGCATCCTATAAAATGCCGCCAAAGTTCGCATTACAAGCACTGGCGCATGACTGTCATCGACCGTCTCAGTAAAAGCAGTTAACATTACTTCTCGCTAAGGTAAAACCAGTTAAAGATTTAATAAAAAATCAAAACATAACCAGTAGGTTTTGTTGGACCTACACTTTCAATCGAAGAAAACTTCGGACAAATAAGAAGTATCAATGAACATTGGGATACAAACAAAACGGTCAAATAGAATAAGTATCTAACCACGGTACTTTCGCGTTTTGGCTTACAGTAAGAATATGCATTACTGTTGACAAAAAGAACAAAACTGTTCAGAGTGACATAGATCAAAACATCCATCCGACAAGAAAGGACTTGACACAGCTCTTTTTCATCGCTAGTTGGATCTGTATTAGAAAAAGGACACGATCACAAAAAAGGACAATCACTCTGTAGTTTTTCTTGTTGAATCTCAATGGAAGACAAAACATTAACAAAACTGACAGTAGGGCAACCTCTTTTACTTTTGGAAAGACACGTTTTGTAAAACCCAACGATAACAGCATATTCCTTGACGGAAATAACCGTTCTTACATACTAACTTATGCCAAAAGCTACACTTTCTTTCCCCTTGCTTGTGTCCCATTTGCAAAGCGGCAAACTGTGCAGAAAAACGTCATTAACACATCGTTAAGTAACCCTGGTAAAGTACAATCGAAAACATAAAAAATGTAAATCAGGTGTGCCACGAGAAACCATAACTTTTATTATTCAATCTCTTTTTGGACGAAGTCGGAAGCGCACAGAACCCATCAGGAGTTTCCGGTGCTCCGCAGATGGAGCTTTGCAAATCCTATCCATACGGTGCACATGCAGTACACGAACTTTTTGGTGTCTCGATGAGCGGTGCCTTGCTCTACGCGGCCAAAACCAGTAAGTTAATAAGCAAGTAAACGGTTACAAATAGTAATGTTCACACGGATAAAATCGCTGATCAGCGTTGTCAGAAAAGTATTCATGGTTTGTTGTGTTTGACGTTAGGACTGGTAGGATATGTCGTCATCCAAACTAAAATGGAGATCGCAGTAAGTTCACCCGTCGATTGATCTAGCACTCACCAGGTCAAACAGGATATCCGAGTACACACAACTCGAATCACCCGCCTAGTTGAGTCACAATGAAACATAACAACATTGAACTAGAAAATGCCAAATTGTAATGTGACAAACCATATGGGGCACTTTTCTCCCCTTACAGCACCACTCAAACTTGATTTCAACTGAGACTGAAATAGACTTTGTCCCCATAACTAGCTAGGGTATTTCGAGAATAACCAAACGAGAGGACGAGTGGTGAGGTTGTGAATTTTAAAACGGTTGAAACCAATCGAGTAATCTTCCACAAAACACTGAACCAGTCATAATTATAACATTTTGACCTGAGGCTTGATCCATTATAGCCATACATATAGACGGGACAGAACAACGTACTACAAAATGATCTAAAACTAGCCTGTGTTTGACCCAGATCTGCCGGGACAAACTGGGGGAGCTATTCACAGTGCCAGTTCATGACAATCGGAAGCTCACATGTATCACATAGACATCAGGAGAGCACCTGCCAATAAAAGACTGCATACATTTGTCCTAATTACAGCAGACAAATAGTTTTGAATGAAAAGATATAATCATTCATTCGAAATGTGAATTTTGAATCACACAACTCAGAGGTACGGGGGTCGACTGCCATCTCGAAGCTGCGTGTGTGATTGAACTTCCGGTGGTAACACTAAAAAAAAGGCGGATGACCATTCCAAACATGACCAAAGGAGGTGTTCCGTGTTATTTGTCATTGAACACAAAAATTTAATTGAAATATGGATTCATTTAACATGTGAAAGCAAGCACTTGACTTCAGTAAAATTAGGCAGGCTGGTCCAGACACAGTATTGGAAGATTTTTTAAATAATGAGCTTTCTCTTTTACAGGGCTGATAAGGCGAGAATCGAATGGCTCGAAAGTAGTGGAAAGTGATTCAAATCCTTTTGAAACTCATGAGCGAAATTAACTAATCGATCTGAATGAGGATCGAGCTTAATATCTCACAGGTAGAACGCAGTTATATTGCTCAGACGGTTTTTAGTCCGTCCATCTATCCTTGATGGGACAAAATCGATTTTGTTGAAGGCACCCAAAATCAGTCCGAATTATATAAAAACTGACTTCTCGATACGTCTTACTTTAATATTACAAATGCAGTTGCAATAATGTAAGAGTCGGGGAGGTTAACGCCCAATAGGAACCAAAAATCCGGTAATTGTTTACACTGGTTGTATCAGGTAGCATTACTTGTCTAAATCTCATCTCAGTATCCCACATTTTGAACATGACAGCAGTAGAAAGAGCCTTATCGTATTTACACATCATCATCATATTTACCGTTCAAAGTTTCAAACATTTATCGACTACTACCTTCGCATCAATGTGGAACGCTGAAGAATGAAACCTATAGTATCCCCGAGTTGGGTTAAATTGAACAACCAGAAAAGGAAGAGCATGCCGAAGAAATAGTACTAGTTTTTTTAGCCGTATATATATAAATGTATATATTATAATAGATGGTGTACGAATGATTGAACGAAATTTCCTTGGAAGCACACGACCCGTTTCGCGCTTCTTGCCACTCGTCAGGCATGCATATCTAGTAGTCTCTTGTTTTTCATTTGTACGTGTACCCAGGAAATATATTTTTGTCCAAACAAACGAGGTCATAAAGATGAATATATATATATATGTTGAGAGAGAGAGGAATATTGTGTGCTAGGTTCTGACCAACCTATGTAAACCCAGACAGAACGGAAAAATCATTTTAGACGGAAAACCCGATTGAAATAGAACAGATTGATTGGGTCAATAGATTAATCATCTCCCATCGGTTTCACCTGGCCCACACCAGACCATTTCACCTTCGCAAAGGTCAGCCAGACCACAGACAACAAGAACGATAAGCACGAAAGGACCAACACACGCACACTTCGTCAATAGTGAATCACGGGGGAATGTGATCGAACAAGTATCCAACTTCCCCGCGTCATCCCACAGATCGAATTCGCAACGTTTGTTTACCCGAGGACAAAATGGAAGTAGTCTAATTGGATTGGTTATTTTTGCCCAAAACTTTGAAATATGGAATTCAATTTCGTGACAAACGGAACCTCGAGATAAACAGCTCGTTCCAATGTGCTTTGTCTACAAATATGACTGAGTGATTGTCAAGCAAAATCGAAATGATGACTTACAGCTTGATCCCGGGTAAAATCTGTTCTTCCACAATCTTACCGAAAACGACTAATGCTCAAAGCAAGTGAGAGAGAGAGAGAGCGAGAGAGAGGAAGAGCCAGACTAACAGATTTTTATGCCAACAAAATAATGAAGTGTCTGAAAACGTGTTTTCACTCAATAAAATATTCATTAAACTGCCGCCCAATCCACCTCTGATCCTATCGATTTTCTCGCAAACAACGAAAACAAAACGTTTCTTCCCTTCCCCGGAGTACGCAAGTCACAATTACCTTTCGCTACAGTTTACTGAACGCACACACCAAGTAACTGTGAATGCATACTGGATAGGATTTCAGACTGTAATTGTCAGTCAAGCGAGGGATAGGATAAAATTTCAGGCAATTTTTAATCCTGACCCCGTTGGATTTTTTGTTCTGTGGTGTTCACTTACATTGTCACTTCCCTGTGCCCGCGGATTCAATCCGCATCGATGAAGGGTCAAATCAGCTAACTACGTATGTGTATGGCGAGGAGAATATATCTAAAAAGACTGTCATGTCATCTGTCATGAATGCCGATGTTTCTTCTATGCGAGCAATAGTCCCGTAAATTTTTCTGACAAGATGTTCCATATATATACGTAGGAAACAGCAAGAGAGAGAGAGAGAGCGCGCGAGAGAAGGATGTCATTAGGCTGTCACCAAAAACGGAAAACAACTTGGTTCGCATTTGTGTTTACCAAACGGGTTTATAGGAGACTTATAACGTCCTCGAGGACCGTCTTATTCCGAGTAATCAGTCATTGATTGAAGAATGGGGTTAGTATACAGTGAATGAAGATAATTGGAACTGATTTTGCACTCCGGGACCGTCTTGTTGCAAACCACGAAGGAGAAATAACATTCTATAATATGCAAAATATTGGGCATTATTCTCTAATGGCCGGTTCCAGTCTGAAGATTTCACTTAAGGTGAGATATCAGGAAACCTTCGGGTAATAGAGATACAGAAATGGGAATTAAATTAAGGCAACCATGCAGTTCATCAAAGCTGCCACATGAGACGATTAAAACAATGGAGATGCTGATATGACAACTGCAGTGTGATTGGCATCAAAGGGAAGAACCATGAATGATGCTGTGGATGGTGGTAACATTTAAGGCCCAAGTGTATTAGTTAACACAAAAAGATGTTTAAACATCCACATCATTTGATGACATCAGCATAAAGCCTGTTTTTCAGACTGATTGATGCTAATCTCTTGTTGTCTTCTGGTTCTTTACCAAGGAACGTGTATCATTTAGAAATTTTTCTCTTTCATACGTGTACGACAGCTCAAAATATGAATTATTTCGTATACTAAACACAAAGTATTATTATAGGAGCCTGGAACAAGTGCGCCATTGCACGCGTATTTAAGAATGAATGAGAAAAATTATCAGGCAGATGATTATCATATGTGGTGTGACGATATTTCTGCAAAATGCATTTGAACTGGTGACATTTCACTCCAAATACAACCAATAAATGCAATTTCATCGTACTCTAGTATGATTCATTCACCTGTTTTAATCAGGTGTATACGCAG
>UZAN01040843.1:35661-53630 GCA_900618425.1 Echinostoma caproni | reverse complement strand
CGTCTAGGTCGCATCATACGAGTCGGATGCAATAATTAGGTAATCAGCGCTAAAGTTAGGCGAACAGTGCTACACAGTGGTGATATGTACAACAACTGAATCGCTTGACCACGATGTAATGCGAACTGTAATCTGAAGATAATCAAGTGCTCAAAGCATGATCTCAGCAAAAGACATATATTGGACTTTAATGGTTAAAGACACCACGGGATCCATTGAACTGAGTGTATTATTTAGTGGTATTCGTCCACCTACCCATGTTCATAGCCCAAAGACGTTGAATGACTTCTGTAACCGTGATCAGACGTTTCTGTTGGATTTAAAACCTCATCCGCACCCTGATCTCATGAGTTAATGGAAGTGGAAAGCCAAAATTCAATAACTAAATTTGTCACAAGACATAACCAGAATAATGACAGAGAGAGGAGACGAAAATTATCTACTAAGCTAATAGAAAGCAAAGCCGGTGATGTTTACCGATACCCCTGAGTTAAACATCAAAGTTAGCCATTCGTTCTCTCATTTTTGAAAGTATTGATCAAAATAATTATGTTTTATGGAATAAAAATGACCGAGCAATGAGATCTGGAGATAAATCGCATCTTAGTGGTTAAGTTAATTAGTATGGGCAGTAGTAACCCGGTGGTAACGTTAACAAATTATCACCCCGGAGGACGTGTGTTCGAATCCCACCACCGCTGCTTAACTTTCCCCATTCTGTGTTGTATGTCAGCCCGTTGATTGGGCACGTTCCCTGTCAAAAACGTATTATTATATATTCAGTAATAGGATGTAAGAACATTCAAATAGGACTTCGAAAATTGCATCCAATTGAATGATATTAGGCTCAAAGTTGCATAATCTCACTAGCCTACTCAGTTATCAAATATATTGCAAATAAATGCAATATTTACGCTTTATCTTCTTCGTTGGACTCCACTCAACCGAACCAAAAATGTATGCGTTGCCAATGAAAGTACTCGCCTGCCGCTTAAATGGTTTAGTCTAACAAAGTGAGGTTAATACACACGCTAGTCACAAATTCCTGTTGATTTTGGCAGTGTTAAAGCTTCTATTCACGACTGATCCCAATATCAGACTCATCAAGGCGACCACACCCTTTCCTGGCATAATACAGTTTATCTATTTGTCTCTCTGATACACTCTGTCAACCTGTCTACTTGCCTGTCTGTCTATCTGTCCATCCATCTGTCTATCTGTTCAGCTATCTATATCGCTGAAGAAACAACGAATTATTCCGCTTTCTTTATTGTTGTCACTATTTGGCATGTTCGAGAGAACAAGAGGGAGACAGAGAGAGAGAGCGGATCAACGTCCATGCATTTCCATGATGAGCTGACACAGTGAGCGAGAGAAATTGTGGGACCATAGGTTGACGCCCAGGGGCGCAAACTTTGAGCTGAGACACAAAACCTGGAAGCATGAGTACAGAAACCAAACGGATACTTGAGAACATTGAACAAAATGAGCAACTACCAGGATACACATGTCAGGAAGCGCATATCCGAGGAATTTAAAATATCGTGCGAGCCATTTTCAAGGGGAGGGAGTGAATTCAATGATTCACTTCAGGTGAAACAGGACACAGAAATACCCAAAATAGTTGATACAGCTGTTTTCTTGCACAGTTGACGATTTGGGAGAAGTCACCTCAAGTGCTGAGAGGAATTATAGAACCCCGTTACCTGGTGGTGGGTAAAGGTGTGTGTGTGTGTGTGTGTGTGTGTGTGCAAATTCCAATGGTTTTGTTTACAAGGCATGCTACTAGGGTTGATTCCCATCCAAAAATGTGGAAATGATACTCCGGAGTGGCCGCTGTGCACGTCAGACTAACTCCGTGTACACGTTAAGTGTCACGATTTCTTTCATTTCCCACCAGTTAGTTCTACATATGTTGTGCATCAGAAAGAGTGAAGGTTGACATGGTTTGAGAAAAATAACTAGCATACTGTTTCGTGATCGTGAATGGTGTGAAAGTAGCAGGAGTGTATTTAGAGCACGATGTGGAAGTGGTCAGACGGTGGTCAATTAAGTGGGGTCTTCCATTGAAGTGCCAAATTCTAACAGCGAGAGTTGACACAGCCCTGGATGAGCAGCTACTACCGCAACACGTAGAGGTGTTGAAGGATGTAGGATCTAGTCTTACGAAAAGCTTTAAGACCGAAACACAAAGGTGGCAAACAAGGCTCGTGGTGAACTTTTCAGTTTGTGCTACTATCACCAGTAGAAGTTTTTGTTCGTATATATAGCGCAGTTGTTCACCCGCACTTAGAATACTATGTTCAGGTAAGGGCACCTTACTAAAGGAAGGATATATCATGTTTGCTACCAAACTGGTAGCTGAACAAAAGTAAAAAAGCTGTGAACAGCGACTATTTATTTTTTCTCGCTGGAACGTGGACAAGTAAAGAGAGACCTGACAGAAACTTAAAAATAGTGAGCGAACTATCAGAACTCCACGCAGCTGACTTGTTTAACACTTCTTCTTTTAAAAATACTACGGGACATCACTTTGAGCTCCAGCAACTTCACTCTGAGTTGGAGGTCCGGGGTCAACTTCTCCTCACTCAAGGTCATACCTATGTGGAACAGGTTACCCGCGAGAATGATCAACGGTAACAATATTCAAAACTTCAAAATGCCACGGAATGATTGTTCGTCGGAAGCGTTCCTCGAGGTTATCTGATGCATTATGTTTTTCATGGAAAACCAGGCAGCCTATTAAACCAATATATGCAAACGGGTTTTTCAAATGACATGCACCATAAAGATAAACCATACAGGTTAGGAGCTGATTTGCCACATACCTATCAGGCTTGACTGATTGATTTTTGTTTCTCTCATTCAGCTTGATTAAGAAAATCAAAAAAGAAAAGAAAAACAGAATAGGCAGTGCTAGGAGTCAATAACACTGGGCGGTGGTGGCCCGATGGTAACATCACCAATTATCACCCCGGAGAACGAGTGTTCGAATCCCACCAACACCGCCTGACTTTCCCCATCATGTGTGTTGTATGGCAGCCCTCTGATTGGCCGCTTCCCCCCTTCCTGAAAAATTGTTGTATCTTTGTATAGTCAATAAAAGGAAGTAAAATAAGAAAGAAAGAAACATAATGATTTGGACGCTCGATTGACACGAATAATATTTCATCTGATAAGAACTGGACCGGACTGAACTAGACGCTTTATAATGATTATTTGGAGGAAAATACGAAGAACACGTTCCACTGATGCCTGGGAATAAATTCTGTGAACATTTTTGAGGCTTTTGGCTGTCGTTAACGATTTAATGAAAACTTGGGACGATTCCATTTAACTAAATTGAACACACGGATGATAAATATTGATCCAGAAAGATCACAAAGACGCACGACCGCTTTTATGCAGGACTGGGTCTACTTTGAGAATTCTACTTCAACCTGACGCTCACTGTCGCAGGTCCAAGCAACACAGTGATAAACATTATGCAATGTGGTATTTGTGTGAATTGAACTACTGATGCAATGCGGTAACAGAGTGAAAAACCAACAGCTACCTAGGGCACGCAATTGCGGGAATTCGGATAATCACAAACTTGATGTCGAGATTAAGAAAAGTTCAGTAGTCTCGGTGGGATTTGAATCCATGCAAGGACGCTGCCTACACTTTTGCACAGCGCACATTCTACCACCTGAGCCATGAGGTCACTCCGATAGCACTGAACTGGCCTCGTAGCTCACCTGGTAGAGCATGCGCTGTACAAAAGCGTGGGCGGTGTCCATGTGTGGGTTCGAATCCCGCTGAGACTACTGAACTTTTCACAATATCGACATAAAATCTTCCAATCTGTCAAACAAAAATTCAAACTTGATGGTTAGGTGCACTGGAAAAATATATAAAAATCCCACTGAAAAGACGTGCAGACCTTCAAAATCACTCACTCATGTGTGTGTGTGTGTGTGAATGATAGGAGCGAATTCCATGATAAATGCCTAGCAAACATCTGTTGTCCTAATGCCCCAAAAGGAGCGTATTTACTGTAGAACTGTGTCATTGGGCGATCGGAACACTCAGGTTATTTACACCTGGAACCGTGAATTGAGTCAACAATAAATGTAAAAGTCTCGTGTTGAAATGACAATCTCAACTCGGATACTAATTTTTGATGAAAACCTACCCTTTATGTAAGTTTATTCAAGTGTTGATTAGTTTTGTACATTTCGGTGTGAGCCGTATTTTGAATCGCTTTCGGATATATCAATACAAGATTATATATATATACATATATATATATATATAAGGGTAAGAATTGAAAGCACTTTGCCGAAGACTCATGGATAGAGATCACTGACAAGCGGCAAGAACCACGAAAGAAATTTCGCCCAGAGCTTTGTTGTCTACTTACTACACAGACTAATGGTTTTCTGAGGGCAAACTCTATAACTTATTGAAAGCAGTTCATCAGGCAAGATTGGTAAACATAGAAGTATCTGAGAAGTGATCTAGGATTTGAACTCAGGACTGGAGCAAAGTTTATTTGATACTTATAACAATAAGGTGCTCGTCCATCTGAAGTAATATTGACGCATATATATTGCTCAAGAGTCTTCTAGTAGGTATTCCAAAATAGAACAACACCGTAACCACGCCAAGAATAGTTAGGAAAAGTTAAACCACTCAACTGAAAGTAAGTTCCCAAAAATGACTATTCATACAGAGATCTGAGCATAAAAACGACGTATGAATGGAATTTATAAGTGGTGTAAATACTTCATGAAGAAATCGGTCTCCAAGCAAATAACCTTTTGATTTAGATGAAAATAGTCAACAGAAAAGTTTCACATCACTTGGAATCGGGTACGTTCCCAGTGAAAAGCATTTCATCATCTGTCTATCTATCTATCTATCTATCTATCTGTTTGTCTGTCTGTAGGTCGTCAGTCTATTTATATGATTCTGTCGATCGGTTTCTAAATCGATATTTGGCTAATTATTTTGTCAAGACCATTTATAAGTGAGGATGTCAATTGGTTTTTTACCTGTTCTTGGTGTGCTTTAGGCTCTTCGGTCCGGGGTTCAAACCCCGTAACAGCCACCCAAATTTGATGGCACACAACTTTGCTATGATTCAGCTAGTTGAGCGACAAAAGAGTCCTTGTGAATAAAGAGTTTCACCTCTTATGTTATCAATCCCAAAAGGGTGAATAACTTTAAAAAACGAATAAATATATCAGTTATATCTAATCTATTTAATGCTTAGTCTTGTGCAGTGCTTAAAAGGGTGAATCGATGCCTGAATTACAACAACATTTGCAAACTAGAATGCTGCATTATCCCTTGATCTGGTTGCACGACGCTTCCAGACCAACTATTTATCTCAACTTATTTCCTTATCGCCATGTGACCTATTGTTGCAATGTGTACATTACTAAGCGGTCAGTTCTAATCCAGATCTGCTTGTCTATCCATGCACTTCAAGTTTGGATTTCGTCAGGGGTATCAGCTCATTCTGGGGCTTGAATGGACCTTATTCCTTTCGTAAAGATACCAGTAGCTCACTGATATGTAAATACAGAGATTATTTAATACCTCAATTAAGTCACCTTGCCTAATACATCAAAATATGTCAGCCAAATCTGACGTTGTCATTCGATGACGTTTATGCTTTTCTCCTATCATTAGAGCCTCATCAAGGATTACGTTTCTACTGAGCTGTTCACATTTTTAAACAAATTGAATTAGAGCGTGAAACAGTAACAGGATTCATTCAATCAGATACTAACACCGGCCCTATTGTTCTACCCCGTTGTACTCCGCGGCTCCTAGCTGCAAGCATCTCGGGGATAGTGGTGAGACGTTGTTAGACAAAACTGTCCGGCTCGATCGACTAGGATATATGAAACTGTTTGACCGGATGTGCGGGAAGTGATTTTCATCAGATCACTATACTTTCCTCGCTCTCTCTCTCTCTCCCGTTCTACTGCTAACCTAGCAAAGCTCCGAATAACAGAATGATCAGCCCAAACATTTGATCGAAGCTGGTCTTCTACTCACAAATCACTGATTGACTCGTGCTCATCATAGACAAACGTTAATCATAAACCAATCCAGCGTATATACTGCTCAGTCATTTGTATTCCAGTTTTTTTCACTTACTGATGCAGTCTCTCGAAAGGAGATCTCTTAATCGGTGTATTCAAACATTTCAAATGATCTATGGTCCTTTAATATTACTGTTGTTTTGACAGGATGATAAGCACATTTTTATTGGCACAGGTCTTTTGGAGAATTAGTTCGTATTTATCGACAAGCGGTTACAGTGCTGTTGGGAACAGTTCTATACAAAATATTGTTCTCTCACTCGTGAACAGTTCTCTGGTTTCATAAATTGCAAGCAGTCAGACGTTTAGAGGATTAGTTTGCCGTTGAAATTCTTCCACATAAGAGCTTTAAAATCCTAAGTAAGGCGTAGAGTTGTGAGCCACTACTGACACTTATGAGTAGTTTGCAAAAAGAAGCGACTGACGGTTTCTTTCAACGGCCAAAAATTAACAAGACCTATTGCAGCGAATTGTTGTTGTTCGGTTTGGCGAATACAAGAATTCGCATCTAATGGCGGACCGTTCCATTACCTATCCTGTGCGTGTGTGGGAATTCGGCAGACTCGTTCCAAATCAGATATTTCGTTGTATGAATGACAGTTTACTGATACTCTGTTCGCTATTCGCAATAAACAACTTTTTGCGACCGGTCACCGCCTTCTGGAATCATGACTGTAGTGCTCGTGAATGGAAAAGATGGTCGCCGAATTCTGTGTTATAAATGTTGCCGTCAAATATCCCTCAAGAAATATGCCGAATGTTGCAGTTTCACTGTTGTCTCAACCAGTTTTATTTTATTGATTTCATACACGGCTGAGTTCAAACTGTGCGCGAAACAAATTACGGTACAATAAGATTTATGGAGAGAGAAGAAAGAGAAAAGTTTCATGACTTGTTAGTGCTTGCGATAGTGCTAGGTCGCCCAGGCCAAAGCGGGGTAGAATCTCACTGTCATTGATTACAAAGATTGATCCATTCTAATTGTTTCATATAACCAAACTCTAGCTTCTTGATACATGACCTTCCGCTTGATATACGTCGCCCTTTCTTTGACAGCTTTCTAACCAAAAGCGCCTTTTATTCGTCCTCGAGAGATCTTCATTACTGACCTTGACCTTGACAATTGTGCCAGGCTTCCTAGTCGGAGATCACGAACAGAAACCAGTCAGTGGCAAACGAAATGCAATTATACGGTCGAGTGTTTTTCATAAGAGCAGTTGTCCATTCTCCAAATTTATCTCCTCAGCACTGTCGGCTTTTCATCAGGTCTGATTTCATTCTTCATTGCATAATCAACTGGAAAACCGAATGATAGTAATTAATGCCAGAATAGTCAGATGTACGATTACTGAGTGTTTANGTGTTTATTATTTAGCAGCCCAATTTGAATCTTCTTGCTTTTCGGAGAGTCTAGCTTGCCCACGTGTTTGTTGCAGTTTCAACTTTTCACAACCATTAACCATGCACTTTCGTGCACCGGTTTTGGTTGTTGTCTTTTGACTGCTAATTTGGATAAAGGAGCAGGATAAAGATTGGAATGTTAGGAGGGAATAGAGAGAGACTGCAATTGCAAGAATAATGAGTAGATGCACGAGCACCACTGTTTGCTACACCCAGCCATATTACTCAGTTTCTCTCACCAACGGTTGCCATGATCTCGGGGTCCCCATCCAGGGAGTGATACTATTGTGACCCAGTGTACTGGTTTAATTTTTCATACCCCCATGTTAGGTCTTAGTTTGACCGCCCTTGACCTTTTTCCAACCGCTTCCTGCCTCGTCAAACATCGCGCCTCTTGGCAACCTATTTTGTGACATGAGCAACACATGTCCCAACCAGTGTAGTCTATGGAGGTCGACCACCTGTTCCAGTGGACGACCATAATTACTTAAAACTCTGCGCACAACCCCAGCACTGTTTTTCCGGTTTCCCCATCAGACTAGTGCGATGCGTCATAGACAAGTGTTTGAATAAGGCATGATTCTTGGAAGATAACTTAACCACGTTCTTAGGGGAGTTAATTCCACATTGATCGACCAGTTCAGGTCATCGTAATATTGGTTCGGAGATTGTGTACGTTCGAAACTCTCCGTTGCCACCTAATTCATCTCTGTCGATTATACCCTATGCCAACCCGTTGATTGGAACTATTCATCCATATGAAAGTTATTTGAGCATTCGTCGATTCAATGAAAATGCGTGAACGGAATGCTAAAAATGGACTTTGTTTTTCTGCATGCCAAAACTTAAGCATCACCGATTTTTTTGACAGATATCGCTAAAAATTCCTTTCAAGCTGATCTGTCTGAGAAACGTTAATATCACTTGTAGTAATGATTCGTGTGATTACCTCTAGCTAACGATAACGGTACGTATGCCAAAATCAAACATAGACTAAATCTGTCTGCATTATCCAAATTAAAAATGGACTCACAAACGGTGAGCAATAAATATTAAAGACTACAGTAAAGCTCTACCAAACCCTGTGTGGAGGGGAGTAGAATATGCGTTCTGATATATTAAGGCTACTCATCCTCGCCCCACCAACCCACCTAACTCCCTCCCTACCCCCCCCCCCCCCCCNCCTCACTCCGTCCCAGGCTAGATGAGATTCACTGATTTCGCTCACACCTCAACTGTGAGAAGCAAGCAATCATGTCGGGTTGAGGCTGAGAATAGTGAATGAGTGGGTGTGTTTCGCAAGCGTTGGATTTCACAAACTTTCCCCAGTCGTTTCCAATACCACCAACAACCCCCTCCCCAGTGAACCAGACAGCCCCCAACTGGGCCCGGCAAAAGTATATAGTGATTGCGACCTGATCAGGTCAAATTCATATCAAGCTGATGACCTAAATCGGGTCCGACCGCAGTGACTGGACCCCAAATTGTGAGAAGNTGTGAGAAGAAATCTTAGTACAATTACATGCATCTGAATAAGTAAGGGGTTTTGGACCAGTGTGATTGTATGCTCTGCAAACAGATGCCTTGTTTGTGAATGATGGGGACAAACGCGTGCGTTCACTGTCTCAACAATCCTTTCTTTCATCACCACTACGATTGATCGGGTCGAGAAATAACCTTTGAAAATTATCGATAATAATCTCAATCTGAGATGCTGCAAGAGGCTAGACTATTTTAAGACGCCCAATAAAATGCAACCTGAACAGAGCGAAAAAATGAAAATATTTATGTCAGTTTGTCTCCATTGTGACTAAAAATAGAACTAATCGAGAATTGGGATTAACCTCGGAATCACATGAACAATCTCTTTACAGCCTATGCTGAACAAAACGTGTGATTTTCGCCAAATGTTATCCCGTCCAGAAATTAATCTGTTCTGATTTGACAATTACTGGAAACAATCCTCATAGGATGAAGAGTCAAAACATATAAATGCCTCAAACACAGAAATAAGAAAATTGTCCTACGAAAAGTCACACCTGAAACTACTACAATTCCATAGTCAGACGATCACAGCTGTTGTAATTAAGATCCCTCTTTATTTTTTAAGCATCAAACACCGTATACGTCCAAACGTAGTTGATCGAAGGCGGCAAACTAAATCGGCAGAATTTCTTTGATCAACTGTCCAACAAAGTCAAAGATTGTTGGAAAAATAATGACCCATCAACGGTAGGATAATGAGATTTGAAAACAACCACGCAGTTCAAGTGATGTAGGCAGACCTGGTCAGGTTACGTTTTTATCGAATACACCTGTAACATGCATTCACGACTTGTGACAGTGCACTCAGCTTTTCCAATTTGATCAATAACACTGTACGTGATTAGCATACACATGAAAAAGAAAGCACTTAGGGTCACTCATGATTAAGCACTCTGCTGCTTTGCTGCGACACTTATCTCAGCCCTTGTCAAAGCATAAATACATTCAATGTGCCTCAGTTTACAATTCTTCATCGTAATCGAGAAGAAATAATGTGTTTTTAGAAGAGACATTATTTGACTGAATCGTATCAGAGATATTATTCTAACCCAGTCAAATGCATAAACTCGTGCCTGAAAGAACGCGTATCCAACACAACTAGCTGATTCAATCAGAAAATTACTGTGTACGGTTTCTGCCTTTGTCTTCTATCCTCTTCAAGCGGTTAGGGACATATGATATTTTGACATAATCAAGATGATGCCTCTCCATCACTCTCATTTTGGCATCCATAAAACGTGAATGTCCTCGACAGTATGTGCCAAACTGAGCTCTCCCCATTTTTAATATCAAAAGTGGAAACAATGCGTAACCTTTGCAACTCATAGTTGATAATTATCTACATTCATTATGCGTGTTTATGTTTGTAAAAAACACAATTTGAATGGAACAAACGAGGTGTCTAGCAGAATCGGTTGAACACGAGTTAAGTCATTGAAGAAATAACAGAGTGGGCCATTAGTTGAGTCCAACAAGAGCTCATTATATAGATCTGATATCCAGTACAATCCGTCTTGAAGACCACAAACGGCAGTATTTTACTACAATCCATTTTATGACCGACATTTCTTCATGCAAAATATGATCCTATGACTCTGTTTATTCCGCAATTAAGTGCCTTACGTAGCGCCTTTTTTACGTTAGTTCTCTTTTCAGGTAAGCAACCAATTCCTTTTTATAGTATAATTAAAAGGATGTTCCGTAATCTTATAGTCAAAAGCCGTGTCATACATTCAGATGAACCATGAAAGTTCCTCTAAATACCTCAGAAATCCATTTGGTTCCTTCTCTGCCACTGACTCTGTATGATAGTACTAGTTGAGTGTTTAAGTTAGTGCCGCTCTTCCTTGATATCGTAAATCGCGTCAATGTGATCATAAAACGAATTGCACTATTGTCTCATTGCTCTAAAACGTATCATTGCCGTCTGGATTGGCTTACGTTGATTCCATATACCAAACCAATTGTATGCAAATGTGCGTAGCGTTTCAGTTCTCATTTTTTAACACTTCATTTCCTTCAAATGTTCAATCACGAGGCAGCGTTCATCAACGAATCCTATTCAAGCCTAAATGGTTCTTACATAAAAGCTTTTTTTCATTTCAAGTGACATATAAATGAACTGGATGGGTTTTAAGACCTTAGTATCACGTAAATATAAACAACACGATTTACCCAAAACTCAATCCAATCTCAAAAGACTAGGGAAGGCAGGAAGGCAGAACTAACAATAATAATAATAATAATAATAATAATAATAATAATAATGATAAAGTTTTCTACGCTCAAATCAGTGGAATAGAAATTCGTAAAGATTTTACCCTATGTGTTATACATATATGTATTTACACCATAATTGTTAACATGATTCAAAGCGCGGGGGCGGGGGGAAATGAGCAGACCTTACGTCAGTTCATTTGACCTGAAAAATGAGAGCTTTTGCATAAAACGGCACATAACCCAAACCAATGTTCTCCGCTTCTAGAAATTGGACCGCTAGTTAGATTATTTTTAGAAATGTAAAAGGACAACTGATAATTTTTTCTAACATTAACAGTTTTCTACTCACATATTCAACAATAAGATGGATGTCGGTAGTGAACAGTAGTCTGTTTTTTCTTTGTTGTTTTTTTTCACTTCTCTTTACTGAATACAAAATGATACAATTTTCACGAAGGGGAAGAAGCGGCCAATCAAACGAGGCTTCCATATAACACACACGGAGACACAAATGGGGAAGTCAGGCAGCACTGTCGCCGATCACACGGGACAATTGCACTTTTTCCCTTTCTGTTCATGAGTACTGTTTATTAGGAGACTCAACGGTTTATTCTCAGAGACACCAACTGGATCGCTTCACTCGAGGATATTTGAGGATTGCAATAAATTGTTTTGGAAATGACCCCCTTGAGAGGTACAAAATAGACTACAACTGGTGAGGTGCTTTGAGTTTACTGAAAAGAAAAACAGGTGAACTCTCACCTAACGTGCAATAACTAAAGCATATTTATTTCATTCATTTTCACAATATAAAAGTCTCTTTTTTAAATATGTTGTGCAGAGCAATCAGTTCAAAAAACATGGCTACAAGAAGGACCACCATTCGTTGAAACAGGAACTGATAACAACTTTCAAATGGTGCAATTTAAAAACGACAGGGCTACTGGGGTTGGATAATTAAAACTCAGATTATTTAAAGGATTGGGAATGAAACCCAACAAAAAGCTTTACTTACAGAAACAATACATGAAACGTATTTATTCCCGTCCTTCCAGATGGGAATTTAGGGGAGTGTGCAATTAAAACAGTAATATAGTTTGACACTATCCAAAGTGAATACAATCTATCTTAGATAATGCACTGGAGTAAATTGAGTGACGAGGGGTAAATCCAGAAGAGATGAAAGCATTTCGCAACAAAACAGAACTGCCTCAAATAAAAGGGGGAACCATTTTTTAAATAAATATTTCAAACTTTTGGAATAATGTTTTGTGACAACCATGAATTTCTAAAGCGATATGTTCTCCTGAAGTCAGAGAGCCCTCAAATCGCTGCACAAATGCAAAAATTGTATTTTTTTTTCATTTATCCAACACCAGCAACACGATAGATAATGGGGGGCTAACCAAACAATACCGGTTGTTTTCATTGTCAACTTGGAGTGNCTTGGAGTGAAACGATTAAAGAGTTTATTTATTGGATTTATTGTGAACATACTAATCCCGTTAGAAGCAGTGTGTCCCAACTTCAGACAACAGTGAATGATATGACACATCAGTGTCGTTTGTCGGTCCTGACGTTTTCGATTGATTTTGCCTTTACTCATGTTCGCGAACGTTTATTGAGCATGTACTGTCTCAAAGCGTCACTACAATTTGAATCTTGCTTGGACCTCATCCATTCTTGACGTCACCAGAACTAAGTTAGTTTGTCCCGCTTAAAATACATGGGTAAAACACAACTGCAGGTTTGTTGGGCCTCTAAATTATTTGCAGTGGATATAGTCTTGACTGACAACAAAAAGAAATAATTTGAAGTTCCATCTTACGTTTCATTGATTGATGGTGTTTGCTTTTCATGCCACCAGCTCGGCTTCCGTCGGTTATTTATTCAACTCATCGGCGATATTGAAAAAAGAATGAAACTGAACGGAAATATGGGTATCATAAAAATGGGAATATAAATTTCGAGAACAATGAGACACAAACCGGAATTGAGTGGATGTGTAAAGTACACTCATGCCTTGGCCTGGGCAACCTGGCAGTAGTCAGCCTACAAGCCAATCATGAAACGTTTTCCTTTTCCAGAAAGATTCGTGTACCATGATTTGCTTGGCACACAGTCTGTCCTCAGACAAGTGTGAAATATAATCATATAATATTATCAAATACATTCAATCACTTAGTTTAACCAGTCATTGATCAGAATAGCGGGATAGAAGACGATCTAAAATTCCCATTCTCATTATCAATATTGTCCAATCTTCATTCGAATTCGTAGTTTAAGCACTATTTATCTCATATTCAATCACAAGGTGGTTCGTGAAATGGTTTATCTCTAGAAATTATATCAATCTATGGAATGGAAGTATTGCTTTGGTGCCAAACTGCACACACAATATTCTGTGTCTGAACTATGCATGGAAGCGAAAAATATTACCGGCGTCTGTGAGATGTTCCTATGTACCATAAAAACCCATTATTATAGATCGGGTCAGTATAGGCAAGCGGAACTCTTCAGTCCAAAACAGAAAGATTTGGGAGTGATACGGAACAAGCGAGCGAATGGCTATCAACTATTAAATGATACTTTGTGTTGTCCAAGTACACTACCATACATTTCTTCAATAATCAATGGAAAAGCAGCTGACTACACTGTGAAGGAAAGTTGACCTGTTGGGGATCCAGTAATGGAGTCCGTGTTGATTAGACATTAGACAAGTCATGTTCATTACCTAACATTTCTGAGCTGGTGACTAAGAAATCGTCCCAACATCTGACTTTAAATTGCAGATCATAGATATGGATCAGGGTGATGCAGATTGTTGTTGTGACATCTGTCCCCCGTTCACTATAGCCACCCCACCCCACCTCACCTCCTCCCTGATATGGCTCGTATTATCGACTGACACATATGATTCTGTCAGCTTGTCTCCAGAAACCAATTGAGAAACTTGAAAATTAGAGCTTTCTTGATCCATTTCGTCAAGACTGAAAAAAGACACATCGCGAGGTCTGAACTCTTCCTTCCCTACTCGTAAATCCAGCGCACTTAAACGTTCAGTTCACTTGCCCGAAAATTGAGCTTATGTTTCAATAGTTCTTGTCTCTCTGCACACCACCATTTGTTGGGGTTCACCAAACTGATGTGCTTTTTATGTGTCTGTTCGTTTTGCCCTAGCGATTGCGAAGATCTACCTAAGTTTGGAAGCACCAAAACAAACACAATCCACATGCGGTAGCATTTGCACTATCACGACTGGGATGAGTCGAATTCTTCTCATTAAACAAACATCAAACAGACACTGTTTCTTCAGATAGTTGATCGAACTGCATGCACGTATCTGTGCGTGTAACGGTATTGACGAGACTCGTGCAACAGCCTGAATTTCATCAGACTTGTTCCTTCCAAGCCTTGGTGTTTTGAGCCTCATTCACGGGATTACATGTGATAGTACTCGACATCAGACGAAACATATCTGTACTGATATCCACGTTTGTTATTGCCTCCATTAGTCGAATGTCATTAAAATGCACGATTTCTCTATTTCGATTACGGTGCGTGATAAAGTTCGGAATAAATACTGTTTACCAACAACTATCGATACACAAGTATGATAATGCAAACTGGAATGTATTTCCAAAATGAGATTTATGTTGCACGAGTTTGATCAATACCTGTATTCTCATCTCTACCCATTAGTTGACTATGCTAATTATATTTTTTTTTCGAATTAAACAATATCACAGGTTGAATGCAACTCAATTAGAATTTGAACCGTAGACTAAACCATGAATTAGGTCATGGTAAAAAGTGAACTGATTTCAACTCAATAAAAACAATCTGAATTGTGTTGTACCATGGTCTGTGTAACTTCAATACATATGACACGGGAGTGGTTTGAGCCCGTACTGGTCAAATCAACGGTTCTCCGTGTATTCTCAGTTTGTTTACTACTATAGCCCTATGGCAACGTCATACAACTTTGTTTCTCATCAAAACCCATCATTATCACACACATGCACACACACACACACACACACAATCATCCACTTTACCCCCATCCGTCCAAATAGACATGGCGAACCGGCTTCCG
This sequence comes from Echinostoma caproni, assembly GCA_900618425.1. Lineage (NCBI taxonomy): Eukaryota > Metazoa > Platyhelminthes > Trematoda > Plagiorchiida > Echinostomatidae > Echinostoma > Echinostoma caproni. The sequence goes on along the minus strand of UZAN01040843.1, from coordinate 38,267 downwards.
TCAAATGAAGTCGCTAACACAAAATGCACGCTGGTTTGTGAAATGATTCATTCAACACGCCCGTTAGATTTGTCCCATATTTGCGACTGGGTTAACAACGTGGTCTGTAGGGAGGCCACAGGAAATGCCAAGGAACAGCACATGTCTATTGGCAAGAGGAAACATTCGTCGGTGTTAGCATGCTTTATGCATTTCGAATATTACATCATCCGGTTAGTTTTGTTTTGAGTGATTCATGGAAGCGGTTGCGTGAGACCGTGACTTCTGTGATCCACAGTTCTATGAGGGCCTATTTATATAGAAAACGCGTAACGAATTACATACAATTGGCAAATGTACCATAACGGATGAAGAAAGAAATGTGAAAACGGTTCGGATACAAGTCAACGAATGAGAGTCTCGCAACAGGTGTGACATTTATAGCAGTTATCAGCCATATCGGATAGTATCTCAAGCCGTAGACCTTCGCTGACCTTGGGGTACCAACCTGCGAACCTAGAGCGTCCTACCACTGCGAATAAGCGCATAGTTACCTAGAAATGTGTCACATTCACCGGAGACGGGATTCAATGAGCAATTTAGCATTCCATACAGCAGCTCATCACACAGAGCAGCTCGGTCGAGGAGCTAGGGTTCTCCCGTACGATTATTCCATCACAATTTTTGTTCAAAAATCTGCTATGCCGTTAGGAAAGTGCTTTGTCAAAATATTTACAAAACTGCTTGTGTGTAGCTGGGTGTGGGTGTTAAGGCCGTAGTTGTTTCTAATGTATGAAAATAAAACAATGTACTGACTTATTTAGAACAGACTGGATTTCGATTATCTTAGAGATAGAGTGCATTAGGATAGATTAGTTCAGCTTGCTTGAGAGTAGATTGCGTAAAACAAGTAAAACAATGAGAATCCCAACAGAAAATGTAATGCCCCTTTAAAAAGCAACAATTTCTAAGTGTTCTTCTGGGATTTCTGCTCCACCGTTTTATCGGGCTATGCCTCAATTTGTGTATCTGGTTTCACTCATCATTTGATGAAAGAATATTGGTCTGATTGAGCCTTTTTCAGTTGGGCTCCGTCGAAATAGTGGTCTTCAATGCTACTGCTACCGAGAGAGAGAAAGACTCGAAGTCCGTGCACACACACACACACCGCTAGCACTACAAGCCACCGTGTTGGATGCTGGGTGGTCCGGTTGTCAACTGAGCTCAGTGACGCTCGCTTGTGTTTCGGCTTGTTCATATATCAGGATATTGAAGACAAGGCTGTCAATCATTTACGTTGAACAGTAGTAGTGGTAGTAGCAGTAGTAGTAGTAGTAGTAGTAGTAGTAGTAGTAGTAGTAGTAGTAGTATTAACGATCATGGGAGCTCCACTTATTCAAACAAACAGTACATTTTGGCAGATGCCGCGTGCATCACAGGAATTTCCCATCACCGCCGACCCATTTTCCTCAAATCTGTTCTTTCAACAGTACTTGAACCTATCATCTCTGACCGGCTACGCATGCTCATTGAACGTGAAGGATTACTGAGAGGTCGCCAGTATGGCTTTCGACAGCGTGATTCCACCGGTGACATGCTGGCTCTTATCTCACAATCCTGGTTAACTCCACCAGATAACGACGGAGAAACACTTGTTCTCGCTTGATATCTCGACCGAGTTTGGCACGAAGGTCTACTGCCGAAACTACCCATGTCCGGGTTCCCTCCGGCTCTCGTAGGGTGGATATCAAGTTTCCTCAGTAAGGGAACCATCTCCGTCCGAGTTGATGGGGTTCTATCTAAACCATTCCCTATGAATGCTGGTGTCCCCCAAGGTTCAGTACCTGCACCCACCCTCTTCCTACTGTTTAACAATGATCTTCTTTTCCAATCTACTAATCCGATCCATTCTTTTGTTGATGATGTCACCCTCCACTGCTCCCTCTCCTACCACACTGCTTCCCATGCCCAAACTAACATCGATGGTGACTGTAGTGCAATTAATGTGTCACTGCACTCCGATATCGAACATATCTCTTCCTGCGGTATTGTGAACCACGTTTCATTCAATAGTTCTGAAACCTCTCTTCTTTAAATTTCTTTAAAACAACATTCGTTCTCCCCCCCTCCATTTAGCTTTTAATTCCAACCATCTGCGTTGCACATACTCGGGTTTCCTTCTTGGCTTGCCTATGAATTCTTCTTTATGCTGAATTCCTTTTATTGCTATGCTTGATTCTCGTGCTACGCGCAAGGTTGAATTTCTATTTCGCGTCAGACATTTTTTTCACCCCAACTCATCTTCTTCTATTGTATAAAGCTCAAATCCACCATGTTCTTGAATACTGTAGTCACGTGTGGGGTGGGGTTTCGTCCTCTTCCGTTTTTCTTCTTGATTATGTTTAACGAAACGCCATCCGTCTAGTCGATGATCCTTCCATAACATCCAGTCTGTAGCCGCTACACCATCGTCGGGTAGTGGCTTCATTATCCGTGTTCTACCGCTACTATTTTGTTTTCTGTTCGGCGGAACTTTTTAAACGAACAATCAATAAACTGGTTATTACGTGAATGTTCCTCTACTCTCCCTTCTACGGTATACCATTTGTATATTTACTGTAATTCAC
>UZAN01040843.1:10924-22325 GCA_900618425.1 Echinostoma caproni | reverse complement strand
TCGGGAAAAAGCATGCATATTTCGGATACTGTCTAATACTTGTGTAACAACCGGTTTTTTGGTTGCCGATCGGCTGGATTTCGGTTGAGTGCATGAACCTTGGCCCAAAAGAAAACGATATTGCCAACGACCCATAATGTAAAGACCACATCGTTAGTTAAGGCTAAACCACTATGGAAATCTCTATTCACGAATTGTATAAATAAAGTGTTAATTTATGGACTGCGCTGGTCAGCAGAAAAAAACTGGTTTTATGAAAGATAACAAAAGTGGAGGTGTAATGGAGGAGAACATTTCCGCAGTATTACCTGAAACAACCTCGAAGTGAAAGGAAACAAGAAAATCTGGGACAATAGAGCACATTTTAATTCCGTATTTGGCCAAGTCCAATTCACATAACCATACTTTGTAGCAAACCGGTTTTGTTTACCGTCTCCCAAATACGGAAAAATCTAATCAATTGCATGGCAACCTCGTCTACTGCTAATCCCAATGGGTTCAAAATACGAGGTTAATCGGCAAGTGCTGTATGTATCCCGTTTTAGTCCCGTGGATGTGGTAGTGGTGATGGTGGTGTGGTGGATGATTGACGCCACCGTCATTAACAGGCATCTTTAATTGTCTCGATATTTCTCCCTGGTGCGTACCATCCCAGTTCCGGAATAGCTCGTTTTTTTTCTGTGATCTGGCTCAATGTTATACACTCGACGTTATGTGGTTAGCCAATCGAACCTAATGAATTCACAGGGACAGGGGATAACGAATCTCATCTACTCTGTTTTGCGACTTTCGATCCCTCGCGGAAATCCCACGCACGAATGCTTTTTGACGTAGAAGCCACCAGGAGAGGTTCTATCCGTAAGCTAGACTTGTTATTACTTCTGGTTGAATAACTTCTACGATAGTATGTCTTCATTAGGTTCACTCGGTAGTCCCACTTTCATCATATGTGGTGCTTCACCCCCAGGGAAGCCGTTCCGATAGGTCGATTTGGCCTAGACATGATATAGCCAAATATATAGTAGTAGTATATTATATGAATAACTCAGTAAAATTTCCCGGAACTACAGTACCGGTTTCATGGTATTTCTCGCTCATCAGGTTTTGCGTATGCGTTAATCTCCAGTATGTTCGTTATTATATTTGAACATTGTCCAGTTATTCATAAATTACTCATTATAAAAGCATTGAAAATCGACCCTGGCGAGGAGTTGCTTGACGTTAGACGCATCTAACCAACAAAACCTAATACAGAATCATCACAGTGATTCTTTGGAGTTTGTTTATCTTGAATCGACTGTTCGAGCCGTGGCTGAGATCTGTGTTGCACGATCGAATCTCTCGCTGTGCACATCTATTGCGGATCGCGTTTTCGAGATAGCATTCTCAATGCCTCTCCCCTACCCCAGGAGTGGACTCTCGTTGTTCTGCATATGGTGAACTCGATTCAAACGGAAACAGTATGCGTTCACAATTGAAGCAGAAATACAAACAAACCAGATTGAACAGGAGCATGAAAACGTTTGGTCAAACCCATAGATGAAGCAAATTATATGTCGGTGTGAGATGACTGTATCCGGTTATTTGATATAAGGAAGGGGAAACTGCGCACCACTTTTCCAGGCACATGTGATATTTGTCACTAATCCGTCTGATAATTCCGCACTGACCTCATTCGTAATGAGCGAACAGGTGAGTGAATAAACTATAATGATAAACAATAAGCATGTGAAGTACATACCCCAACCTGTCTGTCACTTGTTGTCCACTTCTATTGCTGAGGATGGTGGTCTCAAAGCAGATATGCTCAACAACAAAAATTCGACAGGGCGAATCATCCTGGGATCAGTAGTCTTTTTTTCCAGATACGTTTGTTCTGTCATGCTGCTCCACAGTCCAACAAGAGATTACAGAGGGATTGTGGGTGACTTATTTATTCTGTCCAGTCGGGAGTTTCCCTCGATCGTTTAGCATGATTCATTGAATGAGTGGGGGAACGAATGAAAGAGAATATCGACAGACAGACAGACACGTGTGTGACAAGTTTTGTGTGAGTGAATAGTCAAACTTTCTTCCGAAAACTACCGGTTTCGAGGTTGTTGTTGTTTGCACGTATCTATGCTATCTATGTTATTTTTATATGGATTATTTGTGAGGCATTGCCGTGATTTTAAGTAATTTTCTGTGAGTTAGGAGCTGCTAACCACAACAAAGTTGTTTCAGTGCCTTTAAATGTAATGGAAAGATTTGTGATAACCGATAAAGAGCACTGGATAAATGTTACGCCCCATTTAAGATTCGTCAGCAGTGAGAACGTTTTGTGTCCTTGTCAGTACTTCAACCGCTCACCCCTGAGCTACACGGCAACTTGTGCAAAACCCACACGCAAGATCATTAACAGTGCCCGGTTCCAGTATGAAGAAGCGAATCACCTAACCCAAACATTTAGCGTCTAAATTGGTTCAGTGCACCTAATAGATTTCAATGTATTCAGTAGTACATATCCATAGAATTTAGAATCGCTGTAGTGGAGAAACCTGACAATTCATTCATTCAGTTCTTCCTCTATAAAACCACTGTCCAGGTGATCGGGGCTACGGCTAACGAGTTGCCTATTTGGTGTAAAAGTGCATCTATATGAGACGAGATATTGACCATTCATATTTATCCGTGAGCATATAGCCTAGTACCAACATTTATGACGGACAGTTGGACTAAGAAGCTAAAAATAGCAGGTATTAAAGTTGTGCTGCTTTGAGAAATGTTTAAATAAATTTGTTTTTTGTTTTTGTTGCAGCTGTTGTTGTTGTTGTTGTTGCTGTTGTTTCTGCTGCTGTTGTTCTTTACTCAGCTGGTGGGGAAGATAGAAGCGTGAATTGACTGGCTAACAGCCCTGGGAAAGATTATTCGGCAATAAAAGAAAATTAGTGGTTCTGAATGGAAGAAAAATCACATTTCAATTGATGGCAATTTTGTTTGCCGAGACTGTCTTTGCACTTCAACTCATGTCATAACAACTTTCGTCCCCCGTCTATAAATTTATGAAATCTCAACCCATTTAGGCTTAAAACTCTTTTTTTGCCGGGGGGCTCTCAGCTCAGTGCAGTTTTGACAACCATTAACCACGAGTTTTTATAACCCGGGTTTGATTGCTGTCTTTTGGTTGTCCATTTCGATAAAAGAGCAGAACGGAGATTGGAATGTTGAGAGCAGAGTCAGAGTGAAGATAGAGACTTCAATTAGACCGGGGTAGCAAATAGGCCACATTGTAGCTCGAGGTATAATATTAGCATGAATAAATTGAACATTTATTTTCGTACGAAATAACCTGACCACACATCATACAATGAAAACAGGGGATTACAGTCGGGGCCCATGACTGGAATATTGTTCAACACGTCTCAATATCACTATCTATTTTGTAAAAGCTTTCATGTATCTGTACACATCGGTTAATTCGTTTGCACGCATTTTTATCATAGAAAATACATCATAAAAGTTTCTAACTACACAGCAAGGAAACCGAATAGTATATTCGCCGGATTAAACGTAAGTTACCTCACCTATTTTGGTGACTTGTTCCGTCGAACATCGCAAAAATCATTATGAAAAATCAGAAGCCATGTGTGGAATAGAACTTTGAGAAAGATAAATTGCTTAAGTGTCACTGTTTGCAATACCAAATGGTTAGTCATCTTTTAAATTGCTCCAGTGGGCTCCGATGAATATGGCTCAGTCGGTAGCTAAGGATTTCTTGTAATAAAACATTGATTGCTAATGGGAAATACTGTATGCAGAAAGTCTTTCCAAGTAATAAATTTACTATTCAATACCTCTGTTATTGAAAGACAATGGTTGAACGACAAGCTTTTCAATTACCTGTCCAGTAGCTCGACATTTTTTTCCATTACAGCTGTAGTTTGTGTCCAACTTCCGCAGCTATCGATAGCGTATGTAGCGTGGAATTGATTTGAGAGGGACAAAATACAATCCATTTGTTACGGTCCGGCGGGTATAATAGCGATATCACAGATGTCTCCAGTTGGTAACCACTGGACCAAAAAGCTTCATTGTCTAGGAATTCGAACCAGACAGCTTATGTTTCCTCAAACAGCCCATCTGCTCCAACGAGAAGAACACACATGCATCGAGCCTCATAAGATTCTCTTATGGAGTTTGTCTACTACTATATTTTTTAGGAAAATCCCAAAATATTGTTTGTATTTAGTCCCCTGTTGCGTGTGATTTCACGGAATTACACAAGGAAATCCGACAGAAATGGTCTGCTATCAAATTGACAAATCAACACTATATGGACTGATTTCGAGGCACCCTAGACAAGACAAATGGGCGTGTATTGCGCTGCTTTCCCTGGATGTGTGTGTACGTGTGTCCTCCACCCGAAAGTTAAGCCACTTAATGGACTAAATACATAGCTTCCACGAGTTTTGTAACAGACTGGGTGTGATACAATTGGGGCGGAACGTTCAACTTAGCTTTACCCCAAATCATTTATATCTAAAAAGATGAAAAGTCTTTTCTTATGTTGGTTGATGAGCATCGTCATATTTTAACAAACCCTTACGAATCACATTTTCCTATACTAAAGTCTGATTTCAGTAAACCGTAAACTATTAAAAACGATTTTCCGCCCAGAAGTACTGTTCTGTTTGTGTGAGAATTCACTGAGTGGCCAAAGGCTGATAATCAACCCTTGACAAAACAAAACGCAAGGCAAACTTTGTTATCCGACTTCGAAACTCAACAGGTGCTGGAGGTTTGCACCGATACAGAATGGGTTACATTACCATTACTTTAACAGGTTCAGATGCGTTGCGCTTATCTTGTGCTTAATTGGAAAATTATCTCATCAAATTGTCTTTACGGTTTTGTTGCCCCAAACTATTCATTTTTGCACAACTAGAGCACTCCGTTCGAAAAATCTTATGTCTGTTTCATGAAAGTACAGCCTCGAGCACGATTAGTGCTGTCCAAACGAGTGGATTTGCGTTTCAGTTTTATTTTGGGGACTGTTTATAAGAAAACTTTATTAGTTATGTAATATTATACAGTGAATTTCAATATGAATATATATATATATATATTTAGCGTGGACATAGCAAACTGAATACTGCATTTAGGTGCGAACTAATTGCCCACAAATGTTTGTTGAATTGACTTCCATTATATTTGTTTAACTGTACGTACTGCTGTAAAATAACCTCGTGGACTTACAGATTCCATACTCAAGTGACCCGGGCATTGTAAATTTCGCTCAAAGGAGATTTTATCATACTGGAATTTTGCTTCCGATGAATTACGCGGGAAACACTTTTTTACTTTCCCCTATCCGAATGGAGAACCTGAACGAAGAAGACGGAGAGCATGACGGTAGAATGTTGCATCATTGCTCCGGGGTGTACCAAATAATCCGGCAGAAAATTCCCCACGACGAGGGACTGGTAGCAGTTTTCGAGTTTCGATTTTATCACGAATAAATCAATCAATATCGACGCACACTCACATTGAAACCAGTCTCTTTCAATAAACAAGCTAAGCTATGGCTCGAGGCTAATCTATATCTTCGGGTCCACATCTCCCCCCTCCCTCCCTCTACTCAATCCTCCTCTCAACTATGTTACCTTCCGCTTGAAGGAGGAGAGCGTTGGTGTGCGGAAAACTTAACCATCGAAACTCGGACACTAGCAGTCTCCAGTCAACTGAAACTCGATCCTCTCCCACCCCACCGTTGAAACTTACTCACCTGCCAAGACATCACCCTATTCTGTAGCTGTCCTACTTCTCTGATCACGAGACGGGGTCAGTAAGTTTGGGGTGAAAGAAACCTGATGAAACTTTATGGATCACTTTTTCGGGCCGATCATACTTCACCACCACTATCATCAGCTCACCCCACATCCCCTTACGAAATCCGAGTCTTCTGATTATACTACGTGTGTGTTCGGCCCTCGCACCCTTCTGTCAGAATGAGTAGATATTTAGTAATCTGTTTTCTGGTGTATCCGTGCAAACAGCGATAATAGAGAGGGTTGTTGAATAAGCAATTGTGCAAATGGGTCTTTACAATTGTCAAAACCACGACTTGTAATCTGTCAGCATCCCCTTTGCCTACTTGTTTGCCCCGTCGTCCTCTTCTCTTATCATTCACTAGGAAAAAGGGATTGTGTGTGTGTGCACTGGCGAATGCGAAACGATAGGGTGAGGTTGACCAATGTAATCCTCTACTACACCGGCACAAAACGATGATGCGCTCGATAGCCCAGCCGCACACACACCAGCGGTCGATTTCAGCTAACGCGGTGTGATAGTGTGTGTGTGTATGCGTGTGTTTGTGTACGAGCTCGCTTGTGATAGCATCATTGCACCTAATAGACACAATCAGTTCCCCTTCTGGCAACCAGATAGATAATAGGCGGTCGAAATCTGTGATTCATCTACAATGAGTGCAGTAAGGGGAAAAGCAAATCAGCTGTGTGTCGTACGGTCCAGTGTGAGAGGACAGAATGGGACAACTGTTCTACACTGGCTTATTAACAGCACCAAAAAAGTGACCTTACCGAGTGCAAATTACCACCATGTCAGAAATATCACCGGTGTATATCCTTGTCAGGGACTGCATCCGCCCAACGGAATCAATCCAAAGCACCACCATCCCCTACTCCCGCTCTTTTTAAATCGGATTTGGGCACTGACTTACCGGAAGTTCTCCAAAATCAGTCAGTTACTTCTCAAATCCTCAGTGATTTTTAGGCATACTAGTAAAAACCAAATATGGAAAAGTAGAAAAGAATAGAATAGAACGTTTGGTTGGATACGCTTGAGCACATCTGAAGTGATGCCGAACAAACTGTTCAAAAACCAAAGATCGATGCGAATTGCTGTCTTAGCTATCACTTCCCATGAGGTGGCAAGCGTATACGAACATTATGCGTTTCATAACTTGTATATACTGTCGATTTTTTTTCCCGTTAAAGCTTAAGAGAGATATGCATAATCATCTGGAAGGACTCCACCGAAGCCAATTTGTTGCTTATCTCAGTCCACATGGATTTTGGTCATGTAAAATGCTTGTATGAAGAATTCGTCCTGTAAATGAGGCGTGAGCTGAAAAGCTGGAAAGCACAGCTGTACTGCTGTTTCGAATAGGTTGTGAAAATTTCCAAATGAGTCATAACCCGAAGGCTAGTGCTGAGATGAGCGAGAGCTGTGGCCCGCAACAAGCTCGCAAAGATAGGTTGTGCTATATCGTGTAAATGGAACATGAAAAAGGTCTGATCAGCTTCCCAGTAGCCGAGCGGGTAGCATGCTGGTGTTTCGCCTGTGAGGTCCCGGGTTCGCCCCCAGTTGGGTCGATGGATTCGCACTGCTGGTGAGACCCAACCCGGTCGAAACAACTGTCCAGTACTTCCTAGGTTTTTCGGTTCACGGCTCATTCACACGATGCTTTCTTCATTTAAGCAAATCAAATCCTCCATTACTCTCATACAATGTGTAACTTGAAACCATAAAACCAAATGATGCTGTGCTGATTGAAGGATTTCACTCGCCAATCATCTATAATAGTATACAGTTTTTCTGCCACACAGAGGTAATACTAAATCTACATAATTTTGGCTTTAGGTGTTTTTTAAGAGGCTAGACTGATATTTCCAAATATGAGGTGCGTCCGCTCTGTACTTCACCTCACTAAGTTTCAATAATAATCTACTGATCTTGTATTTTCCACGCTTGTTGCATAAGATGAAAAGTCAGTTGACATCATTCAACATTTATCACCTATGTGGTACCGCACAGAATATGAACCCCTTTCAGTCACCGGATACGGCAAAAACAATCTGTCAAACGAATAAAACGCTTCTCTTGAAGAGATCAATACCTTATTTGACTGAAAAAACAATCCCAGCAAGAAACAAATGCAGCTTTATTTGGTCAAGAAGGTCAGAGAATCCGTGCAAATTTAGCATGCTTGACATAAAGAGCGCTGGACAACTTTTTCGTCCTGTTTGGAACTAGTCAGCAGTGCATACATTTTACATCCCTGGGGATTATAAACAATTAAATAGTTTATTCTAAATCTACTTCTCTTAACTGTTTAAACAATTCAAGCGTTTAGCTGAGGGGTAAGGGTTTGAATTCCCGACCCGAAAGTTCGCGGCTCGAATCCTGACAAGGGCACAGACAGCGTGCACTGCCGACGAGTCCCGAACAGGATGAAACAACTATCCAGTGCTCTTTGTGTTAGTCATCACAAATCTTTACATCGCTTATAAGCGCACTGAACTAGGGGGACCTAACGATCTTTCAAGGAGTGAAACTCACACCCAATACCATCAACAGTGTCTAATGCCTGTGAATAATAGAGTGGATAGTTCCAAATTTAATGCTCTTTCTGTTTTATACAGTTGATAAAAGAATAGCGATTGGTAAGTCAGTTGGAGCTAGTATTCACGATACCCGGAGTGGATCAAAATCTGATCAAAGCTTATCATCAGTACCGTTGCCCTGAAGTACGATCACGACGAAAAGACCAAACCACAATCTGGCCCCATGACAAAACGAGCTACTGGGATACGTTTGGACGACTGTTCTAACGATATGTCGGTAATAACGGTCCACCATGTTGGGGAATCGATATCATCTAAAGACGTCAGCTAATAAAAGCGGTGACAAATTAATGGATTCGAATAAACCAAACTCCATATAGTCATTTTCACACCATCTATATTAGATTCGTGTTAGAAATAAAAGCATTTGTCTCTGTGCTAACAAATATCCACAATCATCAACAACAGTCTCCTAATGAATTCTCGCGTGTTTGCAAACAAACCCTTTCAACAGTCTTAGACCTAATACAGAGGAGACCAGAATTCTCAACTATGACACTGTATGTCTCAGTTGCTCCTTTGATCTTCTGAAGTGTCAATAAAGTACATTGGAACAGAGTTCTTTTTGTTGTGACAAGCTAAGTTAGCTGTATAAAGACCATTGAGGGTTGACATAGATTAAACCCATTTCCAGTATGACCTCCGACAAAGTCGCTTTCTGTTGAGATTGTGAAAAGTTCAGTCCTAGCTGAGTTACGAGGCCACATGGCCTCGTAACTCAGCTGGTAGAGCGTGCACTGTGCAAAAGCGTAGGCGGCGTCCATAGGTGGGTTCGAAACTCACCGAGGCTACAGAATTTTTTCATAATCTCTACATGAAACCTCAATCCGCCACACGGCAATGTAAACAAAGTCACCTTCATTTTTCCATTCACAAAATAATCTCCGTACTGGGTGGGCAGCAGTATGGAAGGCAAGACCGAACTCGACTAATGGGACCTTTGGCCTTTTCTCGACATATTTGTGCCACGTAGTACGCTATCCGGTAACCGAATCCCGCTGGTCCCTGGGGACATGAATAATGGATGGTTTGTATGATTATTCGTTGTCGTTTGGTATTCCGTCAAGGGGGCCGGGAGGGGTTGAGTGTATGGACAACAGTGCATGGTCGGGCCTCTTGTGTACCGATACAAGGAGAATATATTGATTGCAAAACGCAAAACAATACTCATGTTTTAGTCTATCGTGTGACCCATATGTCTATGGACCGAAACTTACAAACTGTGCAGTTAAAGACAAGGTACTTTGTGGAAAACGTCACAGTGTTGAGGGGTTATCTAAATATCGAACTATGGTTCAGCCCTTCGTAATTCTATTTGATATTTCTTTTTTATTGGGAAAACGAAACACTTTTACAAATCAGATATATGTTTTGGTTATGTAATTTTGATGGGACTAGTCATTCGAGTGATTTTTCTCGGGACAAGTTGGCGGAATAGGAATATTTTGTAAAAATTGTATTTTGGTAATATTGGTTACAGCGTTCTAGTCTTACAAACTTTTCGGAAAAGAGTGAATGGTTAATTTCAAATAGTTGGGTATCGGACAGTCATCTGCTAGAAATAAGGTAAGCCAGTAGCGCAGTAAAGAAGGCTCGACCGAATGCGACTCGGTGAACTGGCTTTGGGGACATTGAGAACGACGTGGATGGAGTGAATTATTGAAGGGATGGAGCAATGGATGGTTAGTGGTGGTGATGTTGGTGGTGTTGGTGTTGTTGTTGTTGGTGGTGGTGGTGGTGGTGGTGGTGGTGGTGGTGATGGTGGTGGTGGTGGTGGAATTGGCTGACATGAATATGGATAGGAAGAATAAAACAATAAATATCTTGTATTTGTAAGACAAACAGATTTCTACGGCATAATTCGCATCGCGATATTTACATGTTCTGACAAAAAGCAGTTGTCAGTTAAAATGTCAAAAAAATTGACGTCTAAAGGAAAATTGAATTTTCAATAAAATACAACTGTTTCAATTATATGCATCTAGGATCACATTTTAATTTATATCTTACAGCAACGGAATGAAATACAGGACAAGGTCGGCAAGTTTTCACCATGATTCCAATCGTTGCCATTTATTCCCCAACGTGTAACGTTTCAGTATTTTAGTTCTGGGTTTTTTTACTCTGTTCCCAGTGAAACTTCCTATTCACTTAAAAGCGTTCACTGATCATCGAACTGGATCCGTTCCACGTGGAAACAAGCTTTTGCAGAATTTACCATATTGAAACTTTATATGAACTATTCCTTTGACTAGATAAACATTTTGTGTGCGGACATTGATAGCCACACAAAGAAAGTGATGTGACAAAATCTGAACTTAAAATTCACGTTTTACAGCTGAACCAATCAAGACACTTTGCACAATTAAAAAATCATTACTGAACCTTCCCGAAACCATGTCCTTTTTGAATAAAACGATGCAGTTCACTTCAAGTCAAACACTTATGGCAGCACAACACGTTTTCGTATTGTTATTAATTGTTGTTGCAGTAATTGTTTGAATTGAATAAGTTATTGGGATGCAATGCACACCCATTGTGGTTTGATTGTAGGTATGCAAATGAAATGGCGGAATGTTGTAGGAAACCAGTTCCAAAAGATAATGAACTGTGTGCTAATAGCTGATAAGAACATTTTTGTGAAAAATGCAAGGGCTGGGTAAAATGTTTCCAGAAGCACAAAAGGTTTTGTTTATCTTCTCCAACTATTCCCCACCAGCGTTTATGCACACAGTTCCATACGCTCAAACCATTTGATAAATCAGCTCGACCATGCAAAAAGCGGGTAACCCTTCGGTCGGTTCAATGAAGGCATCCACTGCAGCAAATGATCACTCGCATCCGATTCCGAGTACCATATACTTGACATTTGGGAACACAGTGCTCCGTGAATACGCGTCATATGCAAAGGCAGCTCGTAAACGATCAACACTCTGCTGCTGCTGCTGCTGCTGCTGCTGCTGCTGCTGCTGCTGCTGCTGCTGCTGCTGCTGCTG
>UZAN01040843.1:0-10259 GCA_900618425.1 Echinostoma caproni | reverse complement strand
TCCACTTGCAGTTCATCTTCTACATATTACGTGATGTTTGTATTTGGGAATAGACACCGTTTTACAATACCTTTACGGGCTGGATTTTTCAATCACGAGGCTAATCTCACTGATAACAGGGTTGAATTTTTCTGGCCACATTTCATTCTTTTTGAATACAACTAGCGAGAAAGTCTTTAATGGTTTGTACACGTTTAACCCTCGGGAGCAAAATTATGACACGGAAGACGATTTTCCACCATCAAGTATTTCTTTTTGGAACTTCGTGATATGAAATAATTTTTCGGTAGTAAAGTGTCTAGTGAATGTCAATACAGATCTGTATTACTGAATATTAATGATAATAATAAATAATTTTACTTCTTTTTTGTCTATCGATCATAGAAATGTACACTGAGCTTTAGGGAAGGGAGCCGTAGTCATACAAATGCTGCTAGGGGAAATATAGCAAAAATGGAAGATGGGCGGCAGCGATGCCGGGGTTTGAACTCAGAACCTTCAGGTAGCTATCTAGAAAACCCTTACATTCGACCACCATCATCATTCATCACCACAAAATCAAACTAGTAAAAGATGTTCAACGAACACCTGTATGTTTGCAGTGACATGATTAATGAAATAATTTTTGGACGTATTTTGATATATATAAAGGTAATTTAACGATACATTTGTATTATTTTGCTGCAGAAATAAATGAATATGACTTTAATCTTTTCAATTTTTGATGATCCAGCACGTTTCACTATTTGCAGCTTACTTACACTGTACTCAACAAAACCGTACTTGAACGATCAGCATCGTCGCCGTACAGTAAAATATCGTGAAGCGAACTTCACCCATCGCTGCCAAACTCGTAATGCATTCAAGGTTAGTGGTAAAATGTAACTTGGACAGGATTTGGACCTATTTTGAAGGAAGAAATTAAAGGTGAATACATATAGTCAACACACAAAGTGTACAATCTAATTGTGCATACATATCAGTTCAAGTATTCTGATCTAATAAGAAGTGACAGCACAGAACGCCCTTGCTGTGGGTTCGCTGCTATATCCTTCAATGTCTTCATCGTTTGGACCCTAATATGGAAGGTGCGAGACACCTACTCTACCTAATGGCTCTTTGCATTTCTTCATGCTTCGTCTCCACGTCATTTGTTGAACTCCATGTGGCTTCGTTCAGCTCGAAGTGGCTACAGCGAATAAAGCGCGGTGCGTCAGGACAGAACTGGGCATACGCAACACGCGCCCTAGCCAGTGAAGCCTACTCATCTGAATTCTATAAGCCTTTAAGTTTATCCCTGATAAACTCACAATGGTTTACGTCTTAGTTACTAACCCAGTCATTTCATCCCACGACGGCTAAACGACATAAACAACAATCATCGAAAACTTCTAGTTCGTGGAAATCTTTTACTCGCCAAGTCAAGGTCGCGCAACCATAAAGAAGAACTGAGCGGACGGAAGTATAATATATATGATCTTTCAACTTCAGTGGAACTTAGCGTCTAAGCCAAAAATGTTTCACTTCTGCAGTGAAGTAGTGAAGCATTTTACAATATGATTGCCTCCACCTTGAAAAGAGATTGGAATAAAACCGAGAGGAAATTAACCGAAAAAAAAGAAATATATAAATACATTTATTTTGTGAATTTATTATTGACCGTGAAACTAAAAGTGAATTACCAGATACTTTTAAAATGGTACATGAAACTAGCCTCTGAACAATATGGCTGCCTGCATTTCTGCAGGCAACTTAACAGCCGTGAAAAGCAAACAAAGTGAATAACTCCCATCCAGAAAATTACTTTCCTAACTTTATCCACACCTTTGGCT
The DNA here is from genome assembly GCA_900618425.1 of Echinostoma caproni. Classification (NCBI taxonomy): domain Eukaryota; kingdom Metazoa; phylum Platyhelminthes; class Trematoda; order Plagiorchiida; family Echinostomatidae; genus Echinostoma; species Echinostoma caproni. The sequence goes on along the minus strand of UZAN01040843.1, from coordinate 8,427 downwards.
AGAATTTATTTTACAAGAAAAAAACGAGGATCCAAATAAGTTGGTAACTTCACTGATGGCGCTGTTCTGCTGCCTTCTCGTGGCGGAGGTGTTTCACCAAAGTGAGAGGACGGAAAGCCGATATCCGGGGCTATAACCGGGTTGGTGGACTACTGGTAGTTCACCTAGGAGAGTTGGCCAAAAACCCTGAATCCAAACCAAACATGAGGAGGCGTACAAACCACACACACCTTCTGGGTTGTGGCAGTGGTCACCGGTTCGATTGGGCATTGAGGTGTATTGGGCACGTTGGACGTTTGACCCCGTCCGAAGGGCGAATGATCCGATAAACTGGACACCGGCTCCCAACGGATTGCGGTTTTCACACACCACCCCACTGCTTTACAGGTCAGAGTTTGACTAACCGAAGACTCCGGTTGTGGATTGCTCAAGAAAATTCACCTGCTTTGTCCGGGGCAACCTGGCAGTATTCAGCCCACAAGCTAATCATGGAACATTTTTCTTTTTTATAAAGATTCTTGTACCATGATTTTCTTGGCACACAGTCTGTCCTCAGACAAGTGTGAAATATATATACATATATGCTGGTCACTCTCAATGGAAAATGTGGCTTGCAGAATGGAACAGTCCTAAATCAAACAGCATTCTAAGCGGAGATAAAATAGCTTGAGTAAAACGGCTTTGCGTTGCAACCACACTTTTATACCTGGTGACCAAGAAAGAATAGAGAATATTTGTTTTGATTGTAGTGAGGCCTGTCTTTCTTCACCTCGTAAGGAATCCACTAGAGCAATTGGTTGCCCCCCCCCCCACAGATGACACCGGTTAGAACATATATTTCTCATGTTACCAAATAGGTTGTTATGAAGAGCGAAGTTTGCCGAGACAGCAGTCGGCTGGAAAAAGGTCAAGGGTGATCAAACGAAGACCGGAAATGAGGGGTTGAAAAACTATAAACAGAACGCTGAGTCAGATAAATCCCGTTAGGCTCCCTGAATGAGTGCCTCGAGATCATGATAACTGGTGGTTAGAAATACTGAGTGATATGACTGGGTTTCATAAGCAATGGCTCTCATGCATCTACTCATTATTCTTGCAACTGCGGTCTATGAGAATTCTCTCTCTTCCTTTTGAATTTATTCTTTATATTCCAATCCAAATTGGCAGTCAAAAGATAACCAAAACTGGCGCTTGAAATGGCATGGTTATTACTTGTTAAAACTAAACTAAATTGAAATACAACAGTAATTTATAAGTTTCAGATTCAGCACTCTTATCCTTGAGCTACACAGTCGACAGTTAGAACTTTAGATTCGACTACTGATAGGTACACAAAAGTGAAGCACTGTTGATTAATTTTATGAAGACCTGTTCGTTTTCTTATGTTGGCTATCGGACGATAACTTCAAAATGCAATTTAACAGCATTGAACATGTGGAGGAATACTAATAATGTACAAAATGTCTAGTGTCTAGGAAAAAATGGAATGAGCTTATTGAAACAAGGGGTGACATTAAAAAGGTCCGGTAGAAATACTTTACTTTTACTTCATCTCTTTTAGGAGGAGAGAACTGTGCAGTAAGTTTCAACACGCCTGAAAAAGACAATTTTAATGGTTTTTAGATAAAACATTGTGAGCATTGGTACATACTTCGCTTTGTTCATAGAGAGACTAAGTATACTCTACAGCCCTTTCATTAACCACTTTATGGATTACAGTTGTGATCTTTATTTGGTTTTATGTGCGATAATGCTTAAAGTTGATAGAGAAAATGGTGCACATTGAGCGAGGTATACTAATCAGTTTTGGATCATGATACGAACGGTTGGTCTTTACAGAGTGCACTGGCTGAAGTACACGTTTATCATACACCATCCCAGTTGGGTGCATGATGAGAAATGTGATACAAGGCGGACAATGGTTTGATGGTTCAGGGTGATCAAACTAGAATCTGGAGTAAAAACTAGAAAACTCTAGCGTATGAATTCGATCATGGCAAGGCCTTTATTAGCCAGCAACCTTAAGGTAAGTCTAATCCGTCGAAAGAGATTACAGGCAATTAGACTGTTACTCTTCCTAAGCATGCAAATTGGCCCTGACTAATCCAAAACACCGCATTTCCTTCTCTTTTTGTGCATTTCTGATACTTTGGCATCTCTTTATTGAAGGCTTTTGATCTTTATTCGTGCACTTCACATTGACTGACGGATTATTTCTAAAATTTGTGACTGCATGCATTCTTCGACATTGGTTATACTGTTACCCCGTATACATTTTTGGTCTATAGATGAAAGCTTTCATTATCTTTTCCAGATGTCTCAAACTTTTTTCCCGTTGCATTTCAAAGACCGTTTTGGTTGATTTTATTGTAAGCAGGCATTTTGGTTCATGCGATCGATTTCTCAGCCATTTACTGTTAAATGAAGAACATTGCCCGCATGCCCCTCTTAATAAATTGATGCTTCATTCTAATACGCGTTCCAAATTTAGCATTCTTTTTGCGCGCACCACCAGATATAAAAACAGCATCGTCTTTTATTTTTCTCGTATTTTGGTCAACCGAGAAAATATTATTACTGACTTCAATAATCATCTGTCACGTTTGGATTTTATCACATCCATTTGTTTTTAATTTTCCAATGTTTAACGTTTTTCTCACTATAACTCATCGAAAAAGCTGAAAATTCACCCTTTTGGATGCAGAAAGCTTTATTCAACTTGAATTGACGCGTTTAGTAGCACAAAATCAGAATCGATTACCGGACACGTTGAAGTGATCATTTAACACTTGTTTTTACCAGAATGACCGGTTTTGTTGAATTCAACCTCTATTTATTTTTGGTTCAGACGTTTTCTCACACCAAACACAACAAAACAATCGAAAGGTTCATTACTGAATAAATATTTCTAATGAAAACGAGGCCTGTACGTACTTCTAAGAAAGCTGTTCACGTCCCAAACACCTCTTTTCCCTGTTTGATGAAGACGGTTTAACAACGCCAAAATAAGGGGTACCATACTACGTATACCAGACGCTGTTTATTAAATATCTTTTATGTCGATTGTGAAAAGTTCGGTAGCCGCGTAGGGATTCGAACCCACGCATGGAAGCCGCTCACGCTTTCTGCATAGCGCAAGCTCTATTAACACTGGATTTGATGAGTTACGCAAAAAGCCTCATTGTATGAATCAGGTTAGGTTATTTAACTACAATTTGTTTGAAGAAACAACTTTTTAGATAAGCTAAAAATGGTCAACATGAAAATTTCCGGGAAAAAATGTACAGTGATATTTATTTGATCCGATTACCTTTAACAATGTGGCTTTTTAAAAAATGTATGATATAAAAAGATTCGTGGGTATCTTTCATCCTATCAACAAAAAAGCGATAAGATTATTTTATTTGTTTATAAATCTTGAAAAATGTTTGAAAATAAACTCCAAACAAATGCAAATATCAGCAGCTAATCTAGGAATTCTCATCACCCAAGAAAATTAAGATATCTAGTCAACGAAAAAATTAATTTCTGCCCACATTTTGCTGTATTATGAATTTCTTAAGTCACGAGCTTACTAGACACTAAGGTTTTAAAGCTTTAAATTATCAACAATCAAAAACACGATCGAAAAATACTTGAATTAACCTTAGTGAACAAAATACCCTTGATGTCATTTGATCCAAGTCAAAACACTAAGAAAATGCATAAAAATATGAGGAAAAGACCTGTAAAGTCGATTACTGTAAGCTGTCGGTTTTTCTATGTATATAGGCTCGGTACTGTTCTTGAGAGCGTTTTCAGTGTATATTTTATATAAATTTTGGTTTTCAAATAAAAAGGAATTTATCGAGAGTTTTTCGTAATCGTAGCGGTTAATATGATTCTCAATGTTAAACAAATAAATTCATGTAATCGACCTAATGTTCCACGTTCAGTTGAGGAGTATTAAGTGAAGGAGGGGTGAAGACAGATTTTTCTAAAAGCAAAATGTTACCAGATATTATTTCAGGAGAAAATGTAATTTTGGTAATATGAAAAAAATAATCACTTCAAGATTTGCAAGCCCTCGTAAGAACGCTTAGAAGTTAATAGATGTTCTTCTCGCGTATCATTATAATCCTTTTATGGCTATCTATTCTGCTAGTAAATATTCTCTGATACTGCCACTGCAGTCTACCTACAGTGTGAATCCATTACGACTCCATCGAAGCGATCTTTTTTCAAATTGTAATCCAACTTAATGAGCGACCTTGTAAACGCACAATTCTTTAAACCCCTATCTTTGTCCAAACATGCCATTTAGTTTTCTATATTTCTATTTTCCGCTTTAGCTCTCATGAGCTTTTCTTCTGCTAGCACAAGGGGGAGTTTAGACCTTTGAACTACTCTATGTGTACATTTTCCAGGTAATATGCAATATTGTGATTGAAAACATCACTAAATGAGTGAACTTGTATTTGCTTAGGTTATTTTTATCATTTTATCGGTTATGTTGCTGTAGTCTGGCATTTGTTTTTTATTTTTATCAAGGAACTGAACCCAATTTTTGGAGATAATTCAAATGAAGATTGATTTCCTATATGTCCCTTTTACATAATGCTGCCGCCCGTTTGCTTTTCAGAACTAACAGACAGTCTGAATTATTTCTACAATCCCAAGGATGAACGGAAAGTCCAATGTTGTGTGCTGAAGTTCAAACAGTGAAGTTGGCGAGTGATAATGTGCTTGATAGTTTGTAGAATTTGGATTTTATTATTTGATTTTAGTAATTCATGAACTACTTTTCTACATTTAACATTTAATTTTGCCCCTTCAACAAATGCTTAATTTTCCTACTTCGATAGTATTATTATAAATTATGCAATTTGTTAATTTATATGCTTTTAGGTATGTAGCAATAGTGCGAGTTCGTATTCCATTTTAGTATTACGTTGCATTAAATGCCCAAAGTAATCCTCCAATTGTGCAGCTGAATTGATTCATTTCAGATATCGATTCCAGAGCGACTTAATGTAAACTTTTGTGTTATTTTGTGAAAAATATGTGCGTACACATTTGCCTGACGCGTTATATACCGCATATTCTGTACAGAGTTATATCATCTATTATTGAACAACACTACCTACTGCATCCATCAAATTACTTCTTATAGGATAGCTACGTTTCCATGCTGCCTTTATGGAATCCCTCATAGTTGGGTAATGGTGTTACTCTACAGTTAGCTGAAATTAATTTACATGCATTTTGTTTACACATCTAGATCGAAGTAATTCTACTGGTGTTCACATCGAGCATGTTCAAGAAACTGAACTCTAATGGGGTAAACGAATGTACTACTCTGTCAAAAGTGCTCATCACTGATGTGATACTGAATAATTATCAAATGCAATAATTATGTTTATATATTTTTGAGTTGTCACATACTTATCTTTTTCAAGGGGAAGGGAATTGAACATTTATCTTTTGCTTTGATTTTGTCAGACGTGGTGCACATAGAACATTTCATGGAATAAATTTGGGCTACAGCGACGTGGACAATGAAGACAGCAATATTGAAGTAACCATAATTGACTTTTCAGACTCTTGATATATATGTGGAATAAACCAATTCCATTTATCTCCATTTTAGAGTCTCCTTTGTTTGAGATTTAGGTAGTATTGTGTGAAAGTTGGAAAATGGTTTGGTATCGAAGACATTATTAGTTTTTGTTATCCACGAGCGATTCTAAACATAAAGTATACTGCATAGTTTTGTAAACTGTCCGGCACATTGAACAGTTCATTATTTTCTCACCTGAACTTGTTAAATTAGACACGTGGTAGGCAATTTTTGTTCAAACAGTAACCGACTTTTTCAATAAGTGGTCTCAGATCTAGAAAATACTCTAGGTTCTTGGTATCTGCAACCCGTGTTTAATGTATGGTGTTAAAGTTGATTTTTCACTTGGTTCTAAAGCAATAAGTCGAGGTCATCAGTGTAGAGGAGAGGCAGCAAAACTCGAGAGTATTTCGTGTCCTTTATAGAGGATTGGTTCCATACCGATTCAAACTAACTTCGTGTTATAATTGTTTTGACTCTACTAACAAAATGGGGCGTATGTTTTGCACGAAAGGTGCTCTATGTGGACACACTCCAAAGGATATGTTTTTCATAGAACAGTATAGAATTGATTATCGATATAGGTAAATGTAATATTAAGCAGCGCAGAAGTAAAATATTAGCAACTGACTAACATTTTTAAAACTGTCGGGGACTGCAAGCTTTGAAATGACCGGGGTTCGGAGTGAGTTTGTATCTAAAAGACCTAAGTGACCCGGTGTTGTTTTCGTGCAATAAAGAAAAATAAAGACCTAAAACTTTGTAAAATTATGGCTATCTGGTTAACGGGTTTCACCCCAAACAGTCGCGTAATTCGTGCATGGAAGCATGCTTCTTGTGTGCTTTTTTGATGTCTTATGCTATTCGAGCAAATATAACACAGAGATTTATATTTATCGCTTTTGTGCGATAAAAAGCGATAAAAATAAAATCGTGTTTGTGCTGCATGACTCCCACGTACACCCTCGATTGAAAATATGGCCTTCCGGCGGTCTTTCCGTGTACGGCTTCTGAGGCTGCCCAACTGGAGAGAGTTCATAAAGCTGCTAAACGCCTCGTTGAATGACTACGCCGGATCAGCTACGAGGGCAAACTGAGTGCAACGGGATTGTTCTCCATGTCATACAGATGACTGAGAGGCGATCTGGTCTACACCAGACACATCCGAATTACAGTTGGAATTACCTCTGATGAACAACAACCGCATCAGTGTCACGCACTGACGCTCCACAAAATGAAGTCCAACGGTTTGCCGCTGATCTATCGTCGTCCGAGAAGGGTCAAAAATCCCCGAAATGCACTTCCGAAGGACGTGGTGGAAGAGTCAAACGATAGAAGCTTAAGCTAAAACTCGACACAGTTATTCGGAAGCACCGGTTTTGTATCAACACCTAATCAGCCCATTGAGATGGGGCTAATACAAGACATCCCACTTCTTTCAATAATTGAAGATTGAAGAGTGTGCGCCTGCTGGTGGTTTTAATTTGCTATGCAATGGTAAAACAGGATTCATAATATATTACCTAAAACAATCCTCAAATAAAAGTATTTCCTGTGTTGAAAAATATATAAGGCTGCTGAGTTAGACCCTTTGGAGCATAATCTTTTCCCTCAGAGATTTTTAAAATATTTTCACCCTTAAAAGTTGCTTGACAATTAGAGCGCTCTGCAACAATATTACCATTTACAGTATGTAAATGTGATCTAGAACTTCTTTAATTGCATCTAAACTGGAGTAAATAGTGGTGAAAGATAAACTTATTATTGGAATATCTCGCACAATTGTGTGAAATATATTACCATTCTCAAACGGTGATAATCACAGGCAGAAATAACGGAAAAAAATAAGAACGATGAGTCACATGTATTTCGAATTTTTTTAAGAGTTACATTCATCTGAATATAACCATATTTCCCGTTAATTGACTTACTCCTATCACTCAGCTGACATCCTCTGAAACCACAAAATATTTTAAAAAAGTGCCGATACGAGTTATCCTTGGCCATAACACAGTATAAGTTAAGGTCAATTTAGGTCAGGTTGCACAGGACTGATAGTGGCCACAGGCCAATCACGCATCCAGACTTCCTTCGGTGGTATGCCCTCAAGTGTGTGTCCACCTCTGCGATTGATCGGTTTCTCCTTCTATCTGCAAACAGAGAGAAAGAGAGACTTTACTTCTCGCAGTGTCGGCGACAGACCTTTATTGTTGAAGCGTTCCATATTAATCAAAAACAATTTACGCACCTTACATTCTATGTCAGGGAGAAGCTCCAACCATCTGGCGTCCAGAGCTTTTTTAAAGGCCTGGACACTTGACTGCGGTAGCTTATTCCGATTATCCACTACCCTATTGACAAAGAAATGTGCTCGTAAGTTCAGCCTAGAACGCTGTTTCGTGAGTTTGAGCTCATTTCCACGCGTTCCTTGGTGGGGAGCCTCAGTGAAGAAGGGCCCAGGATCTAGACCGTGCAAATTTCTCCTAATCTTGAATACTTCCATGAGGTCTCCGCACAATCTCCTTTTTTCTAGTGAAAAAGACCGAGCGCGTACAACCTCTCTTTTATGTTTTTCCCCGCATACCTTCAATCATCCGTGTTGCTAGTCTCTGGACCCTCTCCAGACAGTCTGCGTCCTCTCTGTAGAAGAGTGACCAAGCCTGAACAGTATTCTAGGTAAGGCTTTACTGCTGACCTTAGTCGAAACAGTTGTCGTCTTGCCGGGTGTGCTGCAGCTTCACATTGGGAACCCCAACTGTAATCTGCAGTTACTATGACTCCTAGATTCCTGGCACTAGTTACAGTGCCTACTTCGAACTGCTCCCTGA
>UZAN01040842.1:30287-67613 GCA_900618425.1 Echinostoma caproni | reverse complement strand
CAATGTGACCCGCAATTTCGGAACTGACGCAATTCTCGCAATTCTCGGTTGGCTATGCCCATTAACAAAGGATTCAGGTTGAGCGATTTTTGCTGACAACTCCCGAAGATTTTGCAGTTCTTGTTCAATTGTGTCTTCCTTGTGGATTCCCCTTGTGCTGTCCAATAAGATGACTACGTTTATACTCCGGGAGCGTAGAACTCTCAAAGTGTAAACATTGACCTGTCCAGGTTTCCTTTCGGAAAAGGGATCAAGCGATCGTTCGGTCTTCACTTCTGGTCATGCTTGTAAAAACGGTTCTCCCCGTTAATTATTGACATTGTGCCGGTTAGCATGTATGACCTTGTAACTGAAATGTGAGCTCAGGTGCTTGCAAAAGTTATACATAATACAGTACAATACAATACAAGACAAGACAATGCTGATGTCAAGAAAATTGAGTGCGTTGTTGGAATTAGGTTCCATTGTCAAGTGTATATTTGGATGTAGTCTGTTGAGTTCATCCATAATTATCGTATATTCCTCTAATTAATAATTTGCTTTACACCACTAATCGTAAATAACTCTGGGATGAAGATAAAATTTATTAATTTTGTATAGCGCAATTAACCAAAGCATGAAAACATCAAGAACCCAACCGCGATGAGACTACTTTGGATACAATATATATTAGTAAGAAAAAGTAACTAGTACGGCGACATAGTAGAAGCATACAAAACTTACTATCAATATGTTCTTTCGTTACGCTTGAGGTACATACGATTACAAGACGTTTTTCTCATTCAAAAATACTCGGTAAACTGAAAGACGAGACAAATTAGCGAGGAAGGTTCCACGTCTATGTATTAACAAATTCCTTTGAGATTTGGAGACAAATATCTCAGAACAAATTTGCATTCCAGACATTCGACATAATTGAATATATCATTTGATATTTTGTCTGGTAAGCACAGACGCACACAAATACGCCCGGCCACACATATATTGACTCGCGTTGTTAACACATGAGCGAAAACTCTTCTGTTTCCGACAAGACAAAGTAAGCAGAGCCCAGGAAGAAAAGGAAGAACCAAAGAAATGATTCCTTAAAATGTTGAGCATGAAAAAACAGTTTTCTTTGCGGTTTTAATTTTCTCCGTGAATGCCTGCTACAAGGTGAAACCGAGCATTACTTTGATCTTCTGTCTCCTAATCGTACTGCTAGAAAAAGATATTGCCCCTGTTTTTCCCAGTCGATATTATTAGAGAACTAGTAACAGCCACGTATCAGGGTTCGGTGCCTTTGACCCCTCAAAGGACCAAAGTTAAGGAAAAATAGCTGATGGTTTATTTACGATAGCTTTCTATTTGAAACACGTCCTTCCCCACAAGAATTTTAAAGAATAAAATAACCCATAGCGATACTGTACAATCTATGTCCAGGACGATTTTGCTACATCTCAATGTGGTGCATACTGGATAAAACACAATGCTTATATAGGGTATTAGCATGGCAACACAGAAAATTAAAAGACATTTAAACCGAAAACCATAAAAGAGATGAGGGTTCAAAGAGCCATGTCACCAGGGTAAGGATAAACTAACATAAAGTTCTTTTGTTGACACAAGATGGGCTTACATTGATTGATAGCAATTGCTTCTGTAAACCTTAGCAATCTTGCGATTCGTGACTTGTAGATAATTCGAAACGACGTGTGTCGGTCGGCTTGGTGCTGTGTTATCAGAAGATGTCGAGGTATGTCTGATGACGGAATCCTTTATCTATCTATTTATCCAGTGTGACAGGTAAAGTTCACAACACAGGTGAAAATTTCACAACGAACTGTGAGTAAACAGCATATACTGCTTTATTGTATCATAAAGTAGGGATCCACGAATGTTTGATAATGTGAATTTCAGTACAACATGACCTGCGTGGGTATTTTCATCACTGCTATAAGTGCAAAATATATCCGGATGCATTCCAGCGCAATGAAATCAATATTTTACATCTGATAAATATCGCTTCAGTTTCAGTAGCATGTCGGTCATCTGGTAGCAGAGTAGAAACCCGTTTCTTTCTAATCATTCATTCTTTATTCAATTTAGAACAGGGGTAGCTCTACATACACAGATAGAACAAGTCAATTAATCTGAGGAATATACTTGGTGGTTCGACCATTCCTACTCAGACATAAAAGACCACCGCTGTCACTACGTGGAACAAAGCTAAATTTCTGCGTAATTCGAAAGAGATAATGTCAAATAATAGAAGCGAGTAACCGTCCCTTCGATTAGTGTTTAATTCAGTAAGTTAGAATAGCACTTCATGAAATGATTATTACAGCGTTTAGGTACATGTATCCGGAAGTTAAAACGCGATATGAACTGGTGAATATCCACCATATTTCAATAGTGCTGACTCTCCTTCGATACGTCCTCTCGTCTTGGTGAGCTGAACACACGGAGAGTCTTGTGATATGATGTTCAAAATATGCTCCATTCGAAAGACAATTGCTATGCAACATATGCTGTCCATAACATGCCATTGCGGGAAAAAATACCTAAATGGATTAAGCTTTCAATGCAGTTCAATGGTTATAGATTCTTATTATCCGTGAAATCGAAATCATGTCACGGACATCGCTAGTTTGAAGCATCTTCAATGGCTCTGGTTGTTCCACCTTTGAAAGTAATTCTTTTCCTTAATAAGCTCCCCATAGGAATCCCAGATAGAGCGGAGGCCAATAAAATAAATGACAAACGATTGCATCAATACAGTTCGCGCTGCTACACCCATTATAAACATTGGTTATTAAGGTAATATCCAACCATTATCGTGATTATCATGTATCTAACCAGATTCGAGAATTGTGGTGCTATTTGCGGTGCACAGTGTGCTCGGTTATAAACACCCACCAACTTGCTCTCAGGCACAAAGAACACGTGTTTGCGGGCAGTTTCCCACAAAAGGAAGTTGGCCAGAAACATGAAAACTTTACACTTTGGCGATTTTGCATATTAGTTGTGAACCGCTCTACAAACCGTCATAATACGCATGAACGTGGCATCGCACGTTGATCGAACCTTGTAACAATCCTTAGACCGTAGTGGCCAAATGGTTAAATCAACAAGTTTTGATCCGGGAGTCCTAGGTTTAAACCACTACACCGCCGCCTGCCTTCCCGATTTCTGTATTTTTCCAGGTAGGCTTTGTATGGCCGCGACCCTCTTCCTGAAAGTTGACTGTGCATTTATATATTTATTAAATCAAAAATGAAGTAGAAATATATAAAGACATAGGACACATTTAAATACACCTGTCATTCGTTCAAAGTTGCATGCAGATGACCGGCAAAAATAATTTATCAGGTTCTATTTGCTTGTGTAATAGGCACCAACACCGCGAAGTGCACATGCGTAGTACGCAAAAGGCACCCGAATTGCAACTAAATAAGGTACGCCTGTGTGCGACTAAATAAATCTTCGTAAAAATGATCTCCTAGACACTTCTGAAAGCCATACATCGATCACGCGGTCATGTTCAGCGCACCAGGAATGTTTCATTCGTCTTGTGCTCTGCTTTAAAAATAAGACTGCGTGCATTTGAAAGCTACCAATTGAATCAATCATGAGTTGCCTAGTGCTCGTTAAGTCAATTAGTGAAGAAATTCCTCTCCTGAGGTACAGTTTCACTTTTTGTTTTGATGGAATCAGTGCGGGTTTCTGGGAAAGCAAACAAAATAGTGGAAGGGAGCAAAGAAAATGAAGAGTAGAAACACCTCTAGATTGGGGTGCAACAATTTATGCCGTCAGCAAAACGCTGGGTAAAAACCGTTTATGATTTGGAAAAGTCATCTCAAGCTTGTGTTTGCCTAATGTATCCATGGTTATGTCTCTGCGTCTTTAAATGTACAAAATGCAGCCAAACTGCTTTTCACAATGATTAAAATAATAAACAGAATACCAAGATAAACTGTTTATTACAAAAAATAGCAGAACGCATGGTAGAACGAAAGAGATTAGGTGGAATCATCAGAGTAATCTCGATAGGAGAAACTATTTGTGCTGTTCCTGGCTATTGCTGTTGACCTTTTAGAACAAAAACTGGTAACGGATATTCCAAAACTAAATCCCCACTGTCGTTATAACGACATCATCCTAGCCATAGGCAAAATCAATAAAGATAGAGAAAAACTGTTCCATCCACTGCTTGAAATTCACCCCGGCAACCCGTGGACTGCTCATGACGAACCTGGCCGCCATGTCCAATTCTCAAAATCTAAACATCTCTCCCCGACCGGATTGATCGATTAGGATTAACCTGTGGTCCGGGTAACATTCGCAATTCACAAGCTTTGCCCTAATATAATACAAAGTGGTTTCATCCCAAAATTCTTACATATAGCTCGTAAAGTGCGTACAGAATATTCGTTAACAGATGAGAGTGCTCTTTTAAGAGACACCAGAAGCTAATGAATGTCTAGTTCCTTTCGCATAAAGATATTCTGAAGCATCACTGAGAGCAGAGAAACAAACAATTGTAAAAGCAGGATGCATTCTTAAGTTTATCATTCAAAGAAAAAGAATTCAGCCAGTTATCTTGCAGAAAGTTCAACTCGTTGAACTAGTCCATTCAACAGTCTACAAGGTTAATGTTCTCACTATCTGTGACATCTTTGTAAATGCCATTGTCCCCCTCTCCCCTTTACCAAATGGAATTGTATTTTTCGGTTCAGCTGTGAATTCTCAGTCATCTACATATGTAGGACAAAGACGTAGTTATGCCACCGCATATTCATAATAATGTGATGAAAGACAAGTTGGAGCGTTTGGATTACCAACGGCTTATAGAAGACTCACATCTTTGTCTACACAGTACAGATTCAAGAAGAATACAGTGTCATACCAGAACAATCATTTCAAGTCATTTAAAACCCAAAGAAAAACAAAGCTGCTGCAATTTGCAGTGACTCTGGTTTTTCATGGTTGATTACAGTTACACTGCCTTGGTGATTGACCCGCAATCTGTGTTGATTTTTGTTGCCTAGTATTGTTGGTTCCGTTTCCTATGTAACCCAGCGTAAATAAGTCGTTTATCCCACAGTGCACGCGTTTGCAGATGTAGCAAAGTGATCATGGATACATTGCAAAAAGACATGTACATGATTTTTCTTTTCAAATTCCGTACTCTAAAACAATGCTTTCAATTCGTTTGTTGACTAATAATCAAACCATAATTGTTTTTCTTTCAATGTGGATTGACTGAATAATTTTCATACACATTCCTAAGTCAGATGCCTGAACTATGTCAATAATAGCCCTTCGTATATAAAAATATTTCATCAATTCATCCACAGTCCCCCTTTCTGATAGGTATACCTGAAATATTTACATCTACCCCATGAGATAAGAAGCCCCTTTGTGTTGTGCTGGTAAACTTGCAAATCACAAAATAAAATGAATGCGATCAAATCTTGTCTTCTGTTCAAGTCAGAAACCGAGAGAGAAAGAGAAGTTGAAGTTGCTTATAAAACAATTAAAGGGTCAGTTTCAAAATCCTACCATCCACAGGGATCGCTATTTAGGTCAATGAACCAAATTTGTGTTCGCAAAGGGAACCACAAGACAACCACACCATTTGTAATCACCTATTCCTGTTTTTTGTTTCGGGCACAATCATCTAAGTCATTCAGTTCAATGACTGGTCAGAAAGTTGCGTAGTGTTGTTTGCATGTTCAATAGTGTATCATAAGGGGGCATGACGAGAACTACATATACTAATCGTTTCTAAACTGAGAAGTCTATAACAGAGAAGGCAGCTTTGAACAATCCGCTGTACCTAAAAAAACAGTGAAAGCAAGTATAAACTAAAAGGGAGCACTCAGCTCATCGCCATTCCAGTAAAAGATAAACATAAATATTTTTGTCATAATAATTAGTACAGTGTAATGTAAATCTCATTTGCAACAACTGCTATATAATGATAGAACTGATTCTTCGCGAATAGTTCGTCTCAAATCCATTCATCCAGCTGCAAATTAGATTAGCATTGCATAATTCACATTAGGTGTATAAGTATGACCAGACAAGAAAACCAGATATGCATACCTTAAAAACGGTAAGGACAGCGAAAACGGGCGTGTGAAAATTCTGTCTCATCGCTCAATATAGTTACAAATTTATCAGAATCGATTCTAGATAGTTAGCTAAATCCTTTTAAAGGCTTAGCTTGAGATCGTCAAGATGACCTGAGTACCGACCCACTCGATCTGTGAGAACATACGATGGAGGATAAATCGTTTGCTCCTTGAAAACATATAGTTCCCATCTGGATTGCTTTCATCACTTGAAGCTCTCGGATGTGAACATTTCATCACATACAAACGGTCATCTGTTGGACTCTTCACTTAAATACTGAAACTGTTCGTCAGTCTCCAGGGAAAAATCAGTACGTTGGTCATCATATTGTAAAATATATCACACTGTGCTTTGATAAGCTGCAGGGAACTTTGGTGCTCATCCAGTTGGTATATGAACATTCATTTAAATTGTTTAACCACATACAACCAAATCAGTATGTAGACAGTAGATTCTTGTGCTCTAAGCATAATTAACGCTATTTGTAAAAGTTTCTATCAAGAGGAAAGAAATCAGCGGAATGAAAAAACATGACCAATCCGTACTATATTTAGTTCAAGGGGAATGGGTACAGTGTTCTTCTTTCGTACAATCAAATTATTTCGCGAATCACCAAGCTCAAAGGCGCAAAAATATCCTGGTACGACAAATTTACCACTGGAATCATCCAACTGTCACTGAAATAAATCAATTTAGGCAATGCGTGTAGTACATTGTCGAGTTTAATTAGTACACGTTTCGTCACTTGGGTGAGTGACAATCTCATCAACCGAATGAGTCGACAGATGTTCGCTGATTGCAAGGCTTTTTACTATACCTGATGCGTGACCCTGTTTACTATAGACAAGACAGTTTGGCGATGTAGATGAACAGCCAAAGTGTTTGTGTGAAAATTTCATTTGAATAAAGCTATTGTCTAGTGTGTATTCCAGTTAAGTAGTAGCAAGAGTATATCCGGACAATTAAAAGCTGCTGGAGTGCTAACCATTTGACATAAGACGTACATCTCCAGAAGAGACCGAAAAAGCGTTTGCTATGTGTGATCAGACAACTCACACGACATCGCTTTTGATGCCGGAAGTAGTTGCAGTTCATATAACTGACAAGTAGTAGTATAGGCAAACTGGGTGGATCAACGGCTGATGATTAGAAGCTGTCTTTCAGTTGAAAAGTTGTATTTGTTAATATAAATGAATGATTATGTTTGTATGGATAGCACACCATTTTATCTTAATCAGACCTTTGTTCCATCAATAATAGATACCGTATACATGAACACATATACAGCAGAAGGGAAAAAAGAGGAAGGCGGTGCTTACCAGAAAATATTTGTGTGCATCAAAAAACGTATGCCTTTTACCCTTGGCCTTCCCTGGCTGTAACCAATCACGTGCATCACACACACTGTACACATACATGGTTATTACTAACTAGATTTCTCTATTCGCTTCACTTGTTTATCTTGTTCGATTTTATACGTAGCCGACCGATGAGAGTATACGAAAGGAAGTCCTCTCGCAGTGTTTGTCATCTGACTTGCCTGTTCAAATTCATTACGGGATCCAAATGTTTCAGAAAATATTTCATTTTATAATAGCTATAGATGCAAACTTGTCAACATAAGAAATTACCAATTATACCAATTCTGTAACAAAGAGTAACATCTAGAATAGTTCCAATCGAGTAATAGCCCTGGAAGCTATCACTGATATGAGTGACGTTTGATGCTTGCAACGAGCATTCAAAGTTGGCTTGTGCGATATTGCGCATCAGGAAAATGGAAAAATTCTAAAAGGTCTGTTCAGCTGCCCGGTGGTCGACTGGGGGGTATAATTCCGTTCAACCTATGAGGTCATGGGTTCGTTCCCGGTTGGGTCGACGGATGTCCACAGCTGATGAGACCGAACCAGGGCAAGACACATGTTCTATACGTCATAGCTTTTCACTTTGCGTTTTATTTGCTCGAGAAAATTTACTCTGGAATCTGGAAAGGTAATATGGAGAGCCAAAACCTGCTGAACATAATGTTAAACTATATTAGATTACGTGAACAACGACTATGTAGCGTTCGTTGAACTTTTATAAGCAAATCTTAAATAATAAACCGTATGTTCGTTATTGAAGTCAAATCCAGATAACTCATCCGAAAAGATATGGAAACCAAGAGTATTTCTATTAGGACTACACGAGCATTTAAAAGTAACCAGAAATTGAAACTACTGCGAAATTTCATAAATTTGAGTAAGGTACCGATAGCACACTGAGATGTGATCACGTTTAGACACATTTGATGTGATCTAGTCATTGCGCAGCTTGATGACGAGGGTTGCGTGATGGAATTTAATGAACACCAATTCGACCGCTTCATTATTTACTCCCAACGTGAGCTAAATGGGGAAAAGCACTCATGTGCCAATCAATAACAAATAAAGGCGAGTAAACACTGTGAAGTGTGGTGAGATACTACTCAAACATGTGAGTAGTTCATAAAAAGATGCTATTGGTGATTTCTTCCAACGGCAAAAAGTGAAAAAGACCTGTTAAAGAGAATTGCTATGTTTAGTTTGGTAACCTCCGGAATGCGCATCTACTGTTGGGCCGTTCCGGTAAATATCCTGTATATATGGGAATTCTGGACACTGCGTTTAAATGAGACATTTTACTGTGTGTATGCCAATTTACCGATACCCTGACTGTTATTCATGATAAATAATTGTCCACATTCCGGCTCTGTTATTTTGACTTCTAGCTTACTATGTTAGACTTATTTGTTCGAAAACTTTGATTCAAACTACACCGCCTCAAGTATACAAAGCATGAAAGTGGTTTTATAAATTAAAGCACGTTAACAATGCATGAACGGTTCAAACAAATCATGCGATTTACAGTTACGTCAAAGTTACCCACTAAAAATAATGAGTAACGCTACCACAAACCCAAAACACCGATTGCCTCTCATTCCACCTATTCCCTGCACATTCAACTAAAATGTGCCTTTCTGTTTTTCACTACACACCGTCCCACTCTTATAAACAAACGTTTTGCATTACATAGCTCATAGATCACCGGTAAACGCAAGCCTCGTCTGTTGCAAAAAACCGAGCATCCGCTTCTGTTGCGTTTTTGTGAAGTCATTAGATTGCATATCATTATGAAGTACACCAAGTAAAAATCTACTCACCGAGCACATTTCCAACGAAACAACATTGGAGGCAAAAAAGATTTGCTTTCAGTTATTTGTATTCAGGTGAATGCATTGTAGTATGTAGCACTACTTAAAGATGAAATTTGCTTGGGGAAATGAAGTACAAATACAAAACGCATCACAGATTGCAAGCGTTGATTTCATCATGACACCGGGAATCGAATTCACCGTGATCATTTGGTTTTGGTGATCATCAAAATGTCTAGCGAAATTGGTTGTTGGGTGGGCCGGGAAACCTCAAGCGTCTGCTCAAGTTGCTTTTGAGCGCACAGTCAAAGAGGGGGGAACAAAAGGTCAACTTGGGCGTGGAAAACACAAAGATGCGGTGCATAGAAACCCTTATTAATTGCAATGGATAAGCTGTTTCTTAAGACTTCAGGTAATTTATCCCCTTGAACGGCAAAGAAATTTACGTGGTTTTTTCATCAGCCTAATGTTTTGGTTAGTGTTCTTCGCGCATCGAGTAACGTTATACGCTATACATGCAACAATCGATCTTACAACACAGAACTGCTTCTTTAGGGTTTTCGTACTGCAAATTCTCCGTGTCATGACCGCTCGGCAACGAACCAATTTCCTTGTTACCTCATGTAATACAAAGTTTCAAAATTCAATGTATTGTACTTTCCAAGTATTGATATAACTGATGTAGTTATGCAATTTATTGCAGTTTATCGACATGAAGAATTACTGCAAACGATTTGTTTGCAGGTGGTCGTTTTGTTTGATCAATAAACTTCATATACAGCACGAGGAGTTTGGTTTAGATTAACCAAGTTGGCAGGTTGAGTGTTTTTCATCTCTATACACACGAAGGTCAATTTTAGCAAAGGTTTTATAAAATTCCATATAAATGACAATGAGAGCCACTCTTGAACTTCTGATCGTCTAGAATCAGTTTTGCGTTGACAGTCAACGATAAGCATGATTCAGATTAATCGGAATTGAATGAAAATGGTGCATAAATTGTACTCATACTTTCTGAAAGATTTTATACTGCTTGAAAACGCTGATCAAATGTTTTGAACTTTGTCCTCACCTCAAACTACTTGGTACTCTTATCAATTTTGAAAATCGATAACATAGTGAACCCAAGTATCACGCAAGAATTTCAGGGAAGATATTCTCAAATTATATCTTGTAACATAGCCCGGAAGATCATTTTCTTGGTGATTCATCTTTAGCTGATTTTTTTATTATTCATTTTCGTTTGTTCTGTTTTAGACAATATTATCTTCAGTTAACTTTTATTTCAGGCTCTCTTAAGCTGTAGTAAACTTATTATGGTGGTTGTTTTAATGCAGATAATTCATTCAGGATTCAATTCTATCGCACTACGGTTTGTTTGGCTTAAACTGGCTTCAGTTTGCCTTCACTGTTGAGTTCTGAGCTGAAACGTGAGCTTCGAATCCTAATACTATCAGCATACAAACACCTTGGTCGGGAGTTGCATCGTGGCGCAACTCCATTGCACGGCGGTTATATTTGAACCTGTGTAGATTTCTATTCAATGTTCCCAGTTGCGTAATTTAACAGTGAACGATCAGGTTTATGAGACTCATCATCGTCATTTTAAGGTCTGAAATGGTTCATAAATTGTTATCATAACCAATCCGTTGTGGAATTTATTTTTTAGGATCAAGATATTTTTTCACAATGTGAGCGATTTTTTAAGTAATGTTCAGTAATTATTCAAAATATCTTCCTACATCTCGACATTTATAGCAGTACAAATCAGTGATCTGTCTTCAAGAACCATATCCCTATTACAGCGTCACCCATAGTGTACTACCCCAGCGACATGGAGGTGTTTGCTGTTACGCAATTAATCTCCTTTTGTACGTCAGTGGTTTTCTTAGTTGTTGCAGCTGTCTTATTTCTAATGAAATCTTCTTGTTTATGAATTTGGAATGCACTTCTCTTAGACTTTTCAGCAAAATACAAGGCTTAAAATATACAACAGTTTTCAAGGTCTATGTTGCTGGTCAATACCTTACGGCAGAAAATGATACAATAGCATCATATTTACGAACAAATTGAATGCTTCCTTTACTTTGATATATGACAGGTGTACAATCAACACACACGAACGTAGAACGCTAACAACTGTAGGCTGCAAAACAGCAAACGCAACTGGAGGGTGGAAATCTGTGGGGTTCGAACAAACGGACCATGACAAAACACGTAGGCAAATGAAGCACACAACCGTTTCAGATGCGCTTCCCACATTGGGACGATGGTTCATCGCAAACGGTATCGGGATACAAATAAAGCAATAAGTTAGTAATCAAGAAGTCCCTTGGGATTTGTAAGCTGGTGAAACACGATCCTATTCAGTTTCATTGCTTTGTGAAGTCCCTTTTGGTTAACATGTTCTTCAAAAGCGTACAGATGTAGCGGTACAGATGTAGTTATATGCTCATAAAAGACGTGCCTACAGAACATTTGTTCGGAAAGCATTATTTGAAAACTTCTGTGAAATGTTAACAGAATTGCGCCAAATTATACACTGAAAATATCGTAGATTGTATGCAAGTTTAACTATGTTGTTAGGCAGCGATTGTCGGGGTCGGTACCGGAAAACGTGATGAATTTGTGTGAAACATGTGTCGACAGGTTTCCAGGTCACCTATTAAATATTCTCACTATTTTGAGGAACGTCTTCCTCAATATAATTCATTTAATTGCCTATCTATAAATGGATGTTTGTTTTTCAGATAAATTTAGTTATATTGGAAAATGAGTGCTTTTCGGTTTAAAGTGAGAATTCGTGAAAACTTTAGTCATCTTTTGTTTACAGCAGAACATATGTGATCATCGATTCTCTGCAGGTTTGGTGGTTGCAGAATACACTGTACTTTGAAAAAGTAAACTAATTCAAAGGAATCAAAACATACGTGTGAAAATCTCTGGTTATCATATATATATATATATATATATACATATATATATATATACATATATATAATTATATACATATATATATAAGACAGGCTAAGATACACACTATGCCACCTCGTATTATTTGTTTAAAATTGCTCGTTATTCGGTAATCTCGAGTGAAGTTTGAGGAAGGTAGGTCGGGTAGGCATTGTGTTCTATAGATATAATGATCCTATTAGTTTTTAAGTCCACCAGATATGAAATCAGACGAATTATCTGAGTGATATTGAACCTCAGTTCTCGGGCACACTGTTTGCTAGTAGTGTTCTCGTCTGCGTTTAAATCCCACTGAAGCTCTTGCTTGTTCTCAATTGAGTATGCCTTTAGAAGCTTACAATTTTCATTACCATGAATTTAAAAATGAAGCAGAATACGTAAAACCTAGCAGTCAAAAATTCATGATACATAAAGTCCGCTTTGCAGGAAAATGGTTCTTTTTTCGCATTTGGAGATGGACGTTAGCACAAGCTGCAATCAACGCAAACTAATTTTCATTCGCGTGAGTTCGATGAAGCTGACTAAGTTAAACGTATTATTGCAGTTACTCCTGGAGCACACAACTGCAAAATTCAAATTAAACGTTTTCTCTAAAACGTAGCAACATATTGATTGCATTGAGGAAACGAGTCGGTGAGCGAACAGTTATTTTCGGATATTCCTAGTCATGCACTTGATTATTAAAAAGTGGAAAAACATTCTTACATAATGAAAGCCATTGGCTCAATTTAAGATTATTATTCGGAGGCATTGCGTAGAGAATATGTGTGTGAGAATGTTGAGCATACTAATTAATGTGACCTTTCCACACTTGGGTCAAGTAACACGTCATGTTCTGTCTTGGTTTTCACACCCGGCCAAGGCGATTGAAGCACCTGGACCAGTACCTTTTGGGCACACAGTTAATATATATATATATATATATATATATACAGTACTGGTAGATTGTAATGCACTAAAATATTTTCTTTATGTTCAAATGAAGTATCATTATATTTATTACTTGTCTTAATGCTTTATGAATTGACAATAATTTATATCTTGTCTACTGGGATCTAAGTAGTTTCTAGGCTGCATAATTGTCAATTAAACTTGCGTGACCTTGGTTGCCAAGATTAAGTGATCTGAACATGAAAAACGCAAAGTGTATCAAGTATGAAAGCGCAATATATTCTAATAGGAATAAATCAAGAATTATCCCAAATTATTTCCATAAACCTTTGCCACCTCGGATGCTTGCTATGAAGCATTTTTTTATCCAACATATAATCCATTATAGCAACTCAATTGAATAACAAAATGAAAATGTTTCACAACCCGGGAAAATTACAATAATTGAGGTTTCTTAATAATAAGCTATGTTTGATATCTAACTCACTGAATCCGAGAAATACCATTTCAATTAAAGTCAACCTTGAAATCAAGGTCACTTTTGTGCACAGCTTTGAATGTTCGCATTGTTGTCGCTATAATGAAGCAAGCGGCGCTCAAAACCAATGGTTCCCGTTATCTCAGTGAAGAGGACAGATACAGAATTGCACGAGCACACAAGCTGGGATTTTCGATGTCAAATCTTGCCCAATTCTTCAACGTTACCGGAAGCATAATTTACAGGATACTCCATACGAAAACTACAACCAGAACCGCTTGCGGAGGCCGTAAACCGAATACATCTAAACAGGAGGACGACTTGATTGGTATTACTCTGAAAAAACGTTGCCGAAAAATGTTATCGTCCATTCAGAGGGAAGATCTTCCCAGCCATTCATATTCCGTTTTGCAAAGAAGAATGAAAAAAATTAAGATGCGTCAGGTTTCAGCTGACGCAACGCCAGCATTGAACGCGCACCAAAGTCAGGCGCGTATTGATTTTGCCCGAGAATTCAAACCTCGTCGTGCGTCATTTTGGCGATCGGTTTATTTCGCCGACGAGTGTATAATGTGCAACGAGCCTTGGAAGGCTCACAAAAAAGTCATTTGTGGTGAGAATTTCGCAAAAGGACTTATTCCACCAAATGAAAGATTTCCTCACCCGTCGAGATTACTCATTTGGGCAGGAATAAAACACGGTCAGCCTTGTCGGTGGACATCAGTCAAAGGAACCACGAATAGTGGGAAATTTGTACCAGTAATTACGAAAATGTTTCCAGAATTTTAAGAAAAAGAAATCATCTGGAAAAGTTATCGTTTTTCAGGATAACGCTCCATGTCATGTTTCACGAGAGGTTGGTAAATTGATTTAGTTAAGGAGTCTGGTTCACTTATTATTTGCTTTGAGACTTCAGAAAAGATGCGTGACTCCAAGGTTCAGTTAATGCAACTGCCCCCTAATAACCCGGATCTCAACGCGATTGTTAATCTGTTTTCTGTTTTGAAGAGGGAGGTCATTGGGCTACCTACACATTGGACATTGGAGGCATAAGTGCGATACATAATGGAGCACAAAATAGAAAATGACTTCATAACAAAGTTGGTGGATTCCATGCCGAAGAGACCCGAAAAAGACCTAGAGAACAAGGGCAGACCAATCGACTATTAGTATACATAAACTTCGAATCCTAGTTATTATCAATGTTAATTTGTTGTAAATAAACACACAAGTGTTTTACAGGGACCTGTTGCTTCAGTTTCTATTAGACTCGTATATATATATATATATATATCGAAAACGTGCATTGTGACATTGAAAATCAAAATCCGATAGATGAAACGAGTTGTGTTTGGTTAACTCACTAACTGGCGTTTAAAGTTATATAGGCAGAGCCTTCAACCTCTTTTGGATTCTGTGTTTTCTTCCAGTAAAGTCTCAGTTGAAAAATATTTTCGTTTTGCATTCATGCAAACTCATTAACACATATATCATGAATCTTTATTCACCAATATACAACGCTCATTGGGTAATGTTTTTCTATCCCACGATGGTCACTCGATAAGCATTTTTCTTGGGTGCATCAACATTGCGTATCATTCGTATTGAACCAAATTTATCAGCAATACGGAGATCACAGGAAACTTTGTGAAGTAAGACCTACACTAACCAAGAAAGATTATACATTTGCATACGATTACGACACAAGAATATCAATTATTTGTATTATCATGAGTCCAAAATTTCGAAGTTACCATGTAGCTTTCAGATAACGTCCTTGACTCCTGAGCAGGAGGTTCATGTTTCTAATCGTGGTAGTAGCACGCAGAGAATTTTCATCATTCATGAGTATTGACAAGGATGAACCAGTATCGTTGTGTTTTCGTGGTAGGGGAGTTCAATGCACGACATTTATTTTCTTTCCAATTTGTTGCCCATAGAAGCAAGTAAAAGCTTAATTGCGACTGTGAGACACAATTATTCCGATCCTTTGGAAAATTCGTGCTATACATTTATACTGCATTTGATATTTCTAGCATGTTTTGTACTTCGATTACCACATTTCCATTTATGGTGATCCTTGAGCTGAGTTATTGAGCAAGAGTGCGGAATCTGCATTCTCACGCATTTGAAATCTAATTTTCTAATTGTTGGAATGTTTTGTGATTGTATGGTTTAAGGAAATCAACCGATACCCAGTACCCAATAAATAGTCTCTGATATTCAATAATCTTTAATCTTGACAACCTTTTTGTGTATATTCAAGTGAGTTATTTGAAATTGCTTTGTCCATTTGTTTCGTGTGTTTTATGTTGACTCTGCACACCGAATAGGGATAAAATGATTTAAAAAATGTACTTGCATAAAAGAGCCATTTGAATGAACTGTATAAAGCTTTCAATGTGTAAAACGTTTACTCAAATGTCCCTTCTAGTTACCGTGAAGTTAATGTTTCTCACTCTAAAGGCTGAGGCTTTTGTTTTCCATCAGCCAATGGCAAACTTTCGTACAAATATATTTTGACCCTTCCAATTTCTACCATAGAATGATGTGTGGTAAAGTGCTATTTGCAATGCATACCACTGAACAAGCCACAAACACAGAATGATACTCTTGATGTTTAAATTAAACTAAATTAAACCACATACGTTCTGAAAGAGGGGAGCGTAAAGCAGTGTTCTTCCCGGGTTGAAACCACGTTTCTTCCCGTCATTGGAACTGCGATGAATTCGTAATAATACTGATGATTTGTATGTTTAAGAGAAATACTGAAGCGAACTAGCAAAGATATAAGTTAACCTACCAGAAAGAAGAAACATGCGGCCACATAGAAAGTTTCGAACAAACAAATGCGCTCCATGCAAAGCGAATAAATCAACTAACCGCACTTTATTCTCGACAATGTTGTTGTGCAAATTTCAAAGCTGTCGTTTACATAGAGCTTCCCGCGAATCAACTTCTGAATGATCAGGTAATGACTAAAGTCCGGATACCCGGCGGCTTTACACAAGTAATTCTTCGTCCATCCAGAAATTTGGATGAACTGTTTTTTAACGAAACAACTTGATGTAATCCGTACACATTTGTTTACATACGCATTCAACTTTACTACACGGATTTGCATTTAGATCAAACAGTCAACCAAACGGCATAATAGGAATAAAATGTATAATACCGATACAACTATTTTGCAAAAATTCCATCCTGGCTCGTTTTTTATTTCTCTTGCACAAATTAGAGTTCTAATTGTTCACGGTTATTAACATCAATCCTACATAGCATCTGCAGTGAAATAAAAGTATATTTGTCGTGAAATTCCTCAGAAATCCATTAATCGAATTCCGGTTAACTTAATCGGAGATCGTCTTAATTTGATAGAATAATGTAGATAACTTTTCCATGATTGTCATTATGCGGATTTTTAAAACAGAATCAATCTTTTTGCATTGTTATTTATGAAAAGCTGTAAATAACGGAATATCCCAATTAAAATTGAAACGATGGATTTCTGTTTTTGTTTATGCGTGTGTGTGTGTGTGTGTGAATGTTTTGTGCTTGTGTCAACAGATTGGCTAATTGTCCCGGATAATTGGGTGAGAATATGGTTAAATGTTTCCGGGGCGGGGCCTGGGGAGGGGAGAGATCGTTGTGTTGCACGCCTCGGATCACGCGGATTATGAACCACAACAAAATTTTCAGGAGAATATGGCGATACTAAACATCTCGAAATTACTTGAATAAAGAAAACTGCCGCATTGGATCAGTTTCGAACAAACGTATACATGTTTGTGTTCCATTTAAAACAGTTCGGAACAATGAGTGATATTTTTGGTTTTCAGCCAGGAAACATTACGCTCATCACAAAGTATTTTTGTGCCAAAACTCAAATAGTTGTTTTTCTCTACCTTCTTCCACGAAATCTAGTAGCATGTTATCAATTTTGAAGCATACTACTCAAAGGTTAGGTACAATTGATCTTCAAATAACATAACTAATCACCTAATAATTAAAATAAAGTAAAATAAAAAAATGAAAAGAGTGCTAGATAATTCTTTAGATTTAGGATATTCTCCCTGCGTTGTTTTTGTCGATGCTATTATTGCTCTATATTTTAGCTTCCCTTATAACACTAACGACATGGCCTAGGATGATGGTTGAACTGGTGAACTATTCAAACATTTATTGCTAATCTTTCAGATTTATCGTTAATTGATCACTCAACTGAGATGTCAACCTAAATGGAATCTAATACATGATGTAATCCCGAATAACCTGTGGTTTTGTCAATCTAAATTTCGCGTTAATAATTTTATCGTATCACTTATTTGGGATTAGTTCACTCGATAAGCAAATGACTTGGAGGAATGGATTTTGCGGGGTATCGGAACATACAATTAGATTGTGTGACCTGAACACATATTGGGGCGAAACATTTTGCCATTTACGGTTCATATTGCCCGTAATTTATTCCATTTCTTTGTGTTGAGTGCATGATAAAAATTCAACATTGCAAAGTATGCTATTGAATTACTGAATTGGAAATAAACCCTAATTATATCTGTCTTGATATCTTTTAGTTCATTGACGAATGGTTCTAAATTATTCCACATTTTACTGCTGCTGCTTGGTTACCATTTTGTATATGTTAAAAAGCATAATACACCACGCAGAGGAAAATTGTTTCCATTGACATTGTGGAACCCCAGTGGACCACCAAGCCCGATAATTTTGTGAGGGTGTTCTACCTAGAGTACCTAGTACTCTAAGTAGAGTACCTAGTACTCTATCTGAGTAGAGCTTTTGCAAAGGATGTTGTCTAGCTTAGCGAAACAGTAATATTTTGATTGCGTCACAAACCCAGGAGGTAAATATGTCAGTTTAACAATAACTCGTTCGAAGCTGAATGATGGTTGTCCCACAGACGGTGTTTGACTGTTTCGACGAAGTGAACCAAATGCCCACTTATCAAGCTATTATTCTTCTTGAGAAATATTTGGCGAACTGGAACACCTCAGCGAGAACAACATTGTTCTCTAAACTGCTCACCGCTTAAATTGGTCTTTGTATTTTGTATGAAAATCATGCGATCCATGGTAAATATGCATTTCGCATTCACACATAGTTGCTAAATAGAACCACTGGAAATGATAAAGCTACCGAAACAGTACAAACCGTTTAACTATGACAAAACATTACCGAAAGCCCGTAACATTAGTAATGATTGTCCTGGTGTATTTTTCATAACTATGAAAATCTTTAGACTAATCAGTTAAAAATTTCCTACACACTTGACCCAGTATTATTACAATGTGAGATCTGCATTTCAATTTTAGGCTGAGCTGTAGTTAGCTAATTGCTTCTGAATCACACTTAAACCGTTTGTGTTCACTAAAAAAATGATGTTATGAAACACAATGTTTTTATTTACAGTCTAATTATTAATGAGAAAACAGATGAATATTGTCCCTTTGAATTATCCATCATTGAACAGTCATGTTCCCGATATTGGGAAAATGAGGAACAAAGTGATTGAATGGATATGACGCCTAATAGCGGGAAGAGGAAGGA
Organism: Echinostoma caproni; assembly: GCA_900618425.1. Classification (NCBI taxonomy): domain Eukaryota; kingdom Metazoa; phylum Platyhelminthes; class Trematoda; order Plagiorchiida; family Echinostomatidae; genus Echinostoma; species Echinostoma caproni. Next base: position 48,411 of record UZAN01040842.1, on the reverse strand, counting down.
TGCTGAAGTTCGACCTGTATTTCAAAATTCCCTCCAAGCATTTACTTGCCTTTCGGGTGTACAACTGACAAGCAAAATGTATGTCCATAAACACACTCCGTTCACCAGTCAGTTACTTTTCTCACACGTATGGTCAATTATTACTTGGTTCTCCATGAATTCGCTGAACAACTCGCTATAGGAGACGTGCTCTTCTGGAATGAACCAGATTTATGCCTCGTAGAGGTGTGACAGCCGCTCGTCATCACCTTACCTCATCGTGACCAGACAGATCGATACACCTTAATAAATAAGGGTGAAACGTGCGCAAAATCATGTATCCTAAACATTCTATTCTCCGAATTTTAGCGGGAAAATTGAATACATATATATTTGATAATTAGTAGTATGTTAATGCCTGGACAAAATTTCCCTGGAAGCACACGACCGGTTTCGCGGTTCTTACCGCTCGTCAGGCATGCGTATCCGGTAATCTTTTGTCAGTTTATTCATATACTTGTAGTAGTAGTTAGTAGCATCTAACCCACTTACAAAACATCAAATCATAGCATTGATTCTTCATTGGACTGGCTCTGAAAGAGCTGTCTATCCAATGGTCACCCGGCGTTGCAAACAAGGTTATTGTGACGAAAACATATATATATATATATACGTGTCTGTTTGTGAGTGAGTGAGTGAATGGTTAATTGAGATGGGGGGAACCATCGAAACCAACTTGGCACTGGTTGTTGAAGCTGATAAAAGTTAATAAAATCCAAACACGATCAAGAACGGCCGGGAGTACAACACGTATAATTATTAAAAAATATCTAATAATAATACACGAACTACTTAATAAATATTCCGGAGGATTTCACTGAATACATAGACTGGTGTTCAAGGGAACACATAGAAATACTGGAAGCATAGTTTGTCCGTAACACATTTGAATAAAGAAGCCAATTAATACATAATAATAATAATAATACAATAACATGAAATAATACAAAACCAAAAGGAATATAGTGGTTCTAAGTAACTTGAACCCATTTCTATCTCTTTATCTACCAGTTTGCATTATTATATTTTCGTTTCAGAGCATGTTCGTATTGATTTAAATTACTTTATTCATTTCTGTATCAGAAAGGGACCAAAAGCGAGATTGAAATCGGTCGAACATTTGCCACTATACTATCCGATCCGGAGTTTCGTACCTCTTTGATGTACGCCGCCGGCGAGGATGAAGTTAAATCACTGTTGTGGGCTCGAGCGCAGGAACTGAGTGTGGAACAGGCTCACTATCGACGACGTTCATCAAACTTGGCCCAGGCAATTCAACTGGCTCTGGCGACGGTAAGTCTGTAGAATGGGTGGATTGATTTCCAAACATGTGAACACTATTGGAGCCTACACCATGTGATAAATTGAAGCATATTATATAATGAACATAGGGTAAAATAGCTTTCAGTTGAATGATGCAACAATGCTGATAACACGATTGTATTATACACAACAGTTTGGCCCATTCAGTAAAACAGGATATCTTATCTCTGTCCAACCAATCATGAATAAATTGTTAATTATACTGTGGGTGCTGAGAGTTATCTTGACAAAAAGGATTGGTATCTGAATGATTTGATTATTGTTTCCACGATGGTAAACCCAGTCCTTCGTAACATTGGTCCCCCAATTTCACGCACATTTATCGCCCAACATCATAAGTAAAACCATAATTCCTTGACCTTTAGCCACAAATACTGAATGTGCAAAGTAACGGCATTATCTGACACCTACCAGTAATAAGCCAGTGTCCAGACGTAAATAACAGTTTCAGGGTGTTTTAAATATATAAAGCCTGTAGAACGATGTAGGTTGACTGACAATATGTCCCTGTCAAGACTCAACACGCAAACCATCAATAATTTCCTTTTTGACAAAAGAAATCGGTCTGCAGGATTAAAACGATAAACCAGTATTGATATTTATGAAATGCGGTGACCTAAGTACTCTGTTTTGTGATGGTTCTCTGCTGCTATTTTGATCATATTTTGCTTAGGCTATACATAAATGTGTTTCTGTTAATCAGCGATGAAATGGAGAATGCAAAACGCTACTGCTCGTGATGGACACAACAACATTAAACGCAACCTCGAAAATTCAACCGCAAAAAATATTTGACGAACACGTTAGAAAAACAGTAAATAATCATTTCGTGACATACTTTGTAGTGCCATGCCAATGTCGAGCGAAGAGCCTACTAATGGAATCGAAACGCCGTTTTCCAGTGAAATGGGATAACGTTATCAAGCATGGGATAAATCAATTATTGGAAATCAATTCAACAATCCTTCAACAATTTGGCAAAGCGCACAAACGTTCATCATAATTATGTGTAGGTAAAAAATTAACATGCACATCTCATCCTTTTAGAGATTGGTTAGTTCACAGACAACAGAGTAATCGATCGTTTCTAACAAAGAAACTCCTCAAATATCTAACCTGCTCCAATGATGTGTTTGGGTATTACACTTTTACAACTAAAACACTTCGAAGAATCAAAATGATTGAAAGTGCCTGTGAAAAACTGAATGGGCAAGTCCAAACATCAACCATCTAAAGGTTTATATTTTGTTCCTCAGAATGCTGATAACCCTGTCCTGTTTGTCGTACTTTCTCGGCAATCACTAAGATAAAATTTGGTTTGCTGCGCATTCCATAACTAACACATTTGCATTATGACTTTACTAAACTGATTTATTAGATTAAAAGCTTGCTCCTGGTGGTTAACAATTCTCTCACCTCCACTTGTAAGCGCTCGGCATCACTTGCCAATTGCATTGTCTGAGTCGGTCATGTCTTGGATGCGTTCGGCGATGTCCGGTTTTAGACTGACTAACAATATTTACGTCTCACCCTATAAATGAACAGTGATCGTCCAAGCACTGTATCATGATTAAGTTCATGGACACCTCAGTTGTCGAAACATGCTAATAGTAGGATACTCAAGTTTGCCAGAGCTGGAATACGGAATATTAGCAAAATGCAATGACCTTAATACTAGCATTCGCACGATTCCTGGAGAAATCCATCGGATACTGCAGATTGATCGGAACTTTCGACTGACCCGCCCCGGGTTAACGCGAAGAATAAACGAATAATCCGACGAAAGATCTTTGACCAAGGCCTGAGACGTATCTTACATGTTACTTCGAATCTGGTAACAAATACGTCGAAGTTACGACGATTATTTCACTTGGGTGCAAAATGCCACCATATTCATATTTCAAGAAGATGAAATCAATACATTGGACAACATACCGAGATACGAATGATTGAATTGCGTTGGACAGATATCACGACAACTGGAGTTCCATGTGAATTGTTGTGGTATTCGGTGAAGAAAAAGGTATGCTCTTGACGGTACTGGTAGATTAATGTACACTGCGATTGCTCCATCGCTTCACATCGTCGTGCGCCTTTCACCCGTGATCTCAAACAATAAAATTCCCTCTGGCCCTCTAAGTGATCTGATTGAATCATTTTCCCCGATTTGCGCCTCTTCGAATCCTTCAACTTGACACAAGACTGTCTGATCACTAGCTCTTAATATTTGTGATAATTTTGTTGTCACCTGTTGTCCAGATGTGTGATGTGGCATTCCTGCCATGCACAGCGAAACTTCAAGGATTCGAGGCTGTGGACAACGTGTGGGTTGTTGTTCGGGTTAGCTGGGCAAACATAACGTCCCTTAAACCATCGGATTGATCAATAAACGAACCCAATCGATCATATGGTTGCAACCCGCATGAGGCAATAAGTAATGAATTCTCTTCTATTTCAGTATTGGCAGTGAATCATTATAGGAGAATCAGTTATGGAGCGATCACCATCAGGAGAAATTCGACATGGAAAATTTTGAAGTAATGGTGATTTTTATGCCAGCTATTAACCGATCTTAGGTACACATTTTTTTTCTTACCTGGCCCGGAAAAAGGATATCATAACAAAATTAAAGGATCGCTTTAGTCGAACGGATGCCACATTCAAACACTGTGATAGAATGGAGGGGACCACCTGCGAAAATGCCCGGTATAGTGTCTTTTCTACTTCCTAGTCGACGCAACAAAGACTTTATGACCAGTTAAGGCAGGAGCAAGTGAGGACCTTAATTCAGGGTGCGTAGTTGCTTGTGTGATGGATATAATAGTGACTTACATACAAATGAAAACCTATACAACTGCTGAAATGGTGAAGCTGGAGAGAGTCCAACGAGCTGCCACCCGTATGATTGCCGGGTTACGCGGGTGTTGCTACACCGAACGATTGCATGCGACTGGATTGTTTCCGGAGTCCTATCGCCGATTACGGGTTGATATCATTTATGTGCGGCGCATTCTTCGCGGTGACATGGGTCCAGAGTTGATGGAGTATTTCCCTCTGCGTGAGCAGACCAGGACCCGTGGACATGGACTTACGCTGTTGAAGCTTTCGTCCGTAGGATTACCTCTTCGGTTCCGGCTATCGCGAAGGGATAACGCTGTTGAAGCTTTCGTCCGTAGGATTACCTCTTCGGTTCCGGCTATCGCGAAGGGTAATTCAAGCTTTCGTCCGTAGGATTACCTCTTCGGTTCCGGCTATCGCGAAGGGTAACCAAGCTTTGAGGAACTCCCTTCCAGCTGACGTGGTGGAAGAGGTCAATGATAAGATGTTCAAGAGGAAGCTCGACAGCGTCCTGCGAACAATGTGGTATGCAGATCTATCATGAATGAGATCTTCGAGTATGTGGTGATGAGGCTCATACGGGAAATTACCCTCAGCCTCTAATTGAAGAACACTGAATATTGAACATTGAACATAAGAGAAGGCACTTCGAAGAATAAGCAGCTGAAAATGAATCAACTTTAATCTACATTTTCTTAACTAGGGAGTCAACATGAATGGCAACAACATGAAAGTACAAAAGCTGTTGTAGGTGCAGTGCTTCAAGAATGAGGCGCAAACCCATTGGGTAAATAAAGATAAGTATGAGGAAAAAACATGCCTATATATATTATTATATTTACTCTTATCATAGTTCACATACGTTTTGGTACAGACCGTATGATGAACCAATAACCTTTCGGACTAGGATATCTGTCCAAGGTTCCCAGTCGAGCCAGTATGCACTGCTATGATCAAGAAGGTGTTGGTGGTTCTTAAGTCTCTTCTTGGTTGGTTTGGTACCACTGACTTTAGCCAACTCCCTAGGTCAACTGTTAGTCTTTCGCCGACCCATTTATGGCCCCAAATATTTGATTTTCGTCTTAAAGGTTTGGTGGAGAAACAATATCACCGCCTAAAATCCGTGGGAAGGGCTTCCTTATGAGTGGCACCTAGCGTAGGGATGATCAGCCACAAAACAGAAACATTTCACCTTAATTCTAAGTAGTAATCCTTCAATGACAAATATATTGACCAAAACTTTTGTTTGACTGCGGTACTTTATTCCAAGATAACTTAGCATGTCACACGTTCTCCTCAGTATCATTAAATTACCATTAATTCTGGACTGAATTCATGGATTTTCAAATCACTTCTGAATAACTTTACATGTAGTTTTGTCTCAGCAGAGACTACTCTAAGGTAAACAGAAAATTTCTGAGTTCTTATTTCTCCTGGAGTAATCATAAATACCCTCATTTAACTGAAACAAAGGATGCAGGAAAGGAATTTGAGACAATCTTTGTTGTGAATAATGGATACCGATAAATAAATCATTACGACTGATATTCTTAAACACGTAATTCATTAGAGAGGAATAAACCAATGAATTTAAACATACAGTTTGAACTAGTTATTCCACCAAATTTTGATTATTGCCTTATTGAGCCGGTGACTAATGTCAAAATCAGGAGCTGCGTTACATAAGTGTTTCATTCACTGGCAATCAGATTAACCTAGCGCATTGAGTCATTTTCTAAAAGAGCTGTTAAATGAGCGCGAGAATCATTTTATTAAACTCCATAAACAAGCTGAATATAAAGCTCTCACCACTCGTATACGCATCATTGAAGGGGTTATTCAAAGCCCAAGGTGATTTTGACTTTAGACTCCGAATTACACAGCCTCGATGGTACTTTGTTTTTAATTTACGGGAATCACCCAAAAGCTGCACAATTTTGTAGGTATAGTAAACGTTCAGTGTCTTACGTAAATCCCATAAATATAACCAGTAACCAGCCCCCGATTGAGGAATATCTTTGTTTGCAAGAGCTCATATATTGGACCGCACAAACATCCATTTGGCAAATACGCGTGTATGCTTGTTTCTAAAAAGCGACCGCCTACATCCGGATTTTGATTGTCATCCAGGTAAGGATGATGAAATGCGGTAATTTGGAAACCAGCGAGTGTAGTTGCAAAGCAAGTGGTTTGCATAGTTGTTCTCTCGGTGGAGCGAAAAGAAAGCTAATCTTTCGTTTGAAATCTGGTTGTAAATTTTGACTGACGGATGAATTTTATCTTGACTTGTATTTTGTTCTCAGTGAGGTAAATTAGTATTTTTCTGACAAAGCGGTACCGCAGCTGTTATACTGGGCCGAAACAACGTGAACATATGACACGGTACCTAATAAGCTTAGATTATGAAATACGACATAGTGTAGCGAGAAGGCGAGTCGGCTGGGAAAACTTTTATCGACCCAATTATAAAACAACTGGTGTACGCGTTCAATTATATACATTCAATTCTTAACCGCGCGGCAGGATGATTCATGCCTCTGGTTTTGGGCCGCAGTTGGCACGTACGTTGCCTCTTCTTCCGCGTGCCGTTCCGGCTGGTTTGACCCGATCGTAGCGCCAGATACGTTATTCAACAGCTCCGACGTTGTGGTATTCGGTGGATATCTTTCTGGCTAGACTCAAATTGTCTGTCGGGCTGTAATTGTCGGTTCGTTCGTTTCGTTTAGTGGTCAACATTGTCTCTCGAAGTATTTCCAGCCGCTACGTCTGCGCGTCTGGTTGGGTGTGTCCCATTCTTGATTCGTTCGCCAGCCGGGGTCTTCTTTGTACCACCTTCCATCACAATGGGTGAAATTTCAATGTGGTGCAACCAGCTATTATATAATATATATAATATATAATATTATTATATAATACCACGAATTATGCACCTTCTTTATGAGTGGTATGTTTGTATGGTATGATAATTATCTTAGTAAAATTGGTACAATGTGTAAGGTCCGCATGTTGAACAACGAAAACCAAGCTATCCCCGCGAACAATCAAGATGATCTATGCAGTTTATGGGAAAGGTGACAGTGACACACTGCTTTAGAGCAAAATTATTTCAATCACATCACATTCTAATCTCACTACTGAAAAAGGGAATTGTGACTTAAAAATTAATAATCAGTAGATCGATGAAACTTTTGAACAACGATCAGTGCCAACTGGGATTCTCACTGTATGACGATTGTTACATTTGCATTGGAGATGGAATGTCAAAATAAGCCCCGATTTTTGGTAATGGCAACTCTGCTTCCCCTAAATACTACGCGATCCTCTATATTGCATTTGCGTCAAGCATTGATTTGGCAACAGATCACGGATCATTCTTTACGAGAAACAGGTACAAACAATGCCAAGCGACAATCCGTACTTCAATTATCATTTCCTTTACGAAAATGTATCCTACAAGATGCGCTTAGTTTTGAATGAGCACTGATGGTTGGAGACACTGAGTGAAATGGCTGGGTGTCGCAAACAGTGGCGTTCGTGCACCTCCTCAATTTCTTTCCAACCTTAGCCACTGAACTTCTCCATTTTCTGTTCGACTCGACTTCCAACTTTCCTTTCTTGTCCTCTTCTTCATCCAAATGGGCAGCCAAAAGACAGCAACCAAAACCGGCGCATCAATATGCCTGGTTAATGGTTGTACAAACTGATAGCAATGCTTTGAAAAAGGAGAACGGAATTAGCTCTTCAGAATTTAAACTCCAATAACAAGACAGTTTTAACATTTAAATTCAAACTAGAACATTTGCTAAATGAATTTGAACAGAAAATTCTACTGATTAGTGTTATGATCTGTACAATATGACTGGAAGATTCATGTCCACTGACAATTGTTGCGCAGTACACCTGCCGAAAATAGTTATCGGATTACAACCGAAGCTTCCTAATCCCTGTCCATTGTTGTTACTTGACCGTATTGATTTTGGCCTAAGCATAGTCGCACGCCCAGTAATTCGGACATGATACATGACCTGAGGCGGAATTGTGAACTTCGGGGTAGACAAACCGGATGACTATCAGATTTGACGATCATTCATCACGTGAACACTTACGTATCGATCTTTTGGTGCCGTGTGCACTGACGTGACCCAATCTTAAAAAGTCCCATCGGGAAATAAATTTCTTCCCCATGCGAACTTTGTAGGGCAACTTATGCGCTGTGTAAAACTTTCACTGTCCATCAGATTTTTTATCTGATTGATATCCTTCTTTGTGCTAACAGATTTTAAAAGTTTACTGTATACTATATAATGTCCATGAAAGATAAAAAGCAGTAAACTTGAGTTTTGCTCTCACAAAATATCAGCAGCTCTGTTGATATTCTATGTGATCTAATAAAACGTGTCGCGAGTGGCGTTGATTTGATGCCCAACTGGAAAGTGAATAAACACAAATTTTGAGAAATCCTAATCTTTCATTTAGACTACTCAATCGTGGACGTAGAGCAGGCTAATGCGTAACGAGAATAATAAAATGTTCACATTTGGTGAAGCGTTGCTTATTTGATTTCATCACGTTATTTTATGCTCCTAAAGTGTATGACGCAATCAGTACACTTTCCACACAGGTGACCTATCTTTTCCATTTTTATAGTCTTTAAGTTAACATAGACGCTAGTTCGCTGTGATTGATCAGACCAATGTGATATATGTGTGTGCCATCAAGGATAGAGGAGAAACAAAAAGGCGTTTTAGCATCCCACAGCAAGACTAAGATTGTGGGAGTATGTGTAAATGGGATCTGAATTGGAAAAGTAAGAAGCACTGGACAGCTGTTTCGCCTTGGTTTGGTGTCGCACGCAACAATTTCTCAGGTTGTGCAAGTTTCAATCTGAGTCATAATCCTGGGTGCAAGTGCTGAGATGAGAAATGTTCTAAACCCACAACACGCTCGCAGAGATGGGTTGTGTTATACCTTGTATTTTCTAATTGAGAAACGGTCTGACCAGCTGACCGGCGGTTGAGTGGGTTTATCCTTACGTTCTGCTAGTGATGACCTGGGGGAATCCCAGTTGGGGCGATGGATTCACACCGCTGATGTGACCCAACCAGGTCGAAACAGCTGCCCAATGCTCCCTAGTTTTTGAGCTCACGCCCCATTTACATGACGAATTTGTCATATGACCTAGCACAGTTTGTTCAGATGTTCCCTTCAACGAAATTTAGTTTCGAACCCAGAGGCCTTCCTGTGAGCTCCTCCCACAAGACCCAACCGATTATGTAGGATAAGGTAAGTAGACCGAATCCAGCCGATAAAGTAGATGCAACACTGAAGGTTTAACGATCAGTGACATGCTGTATTGACCAGTTACTTTTATCGCAACCAAGAACAAATCAATCAAAGCGTACATTGGTTTAACTCCTCTTTACTCATCATTCAACCCAGTGAAACTCTGCATGTGTTATGTACATGCACCACATTTCTTCACAGAACACTAATATTATATCAACCACATGACACCATCTCGGCTTCAAAGCAACTTATGGCGGTTTGGGACTTTTAAAGTCACAATAGTCACGAATGCAACTGTGCTAAATAAGTCTGAATACTGAAATAACAAAATGTTTTACAACTCCTTGCAATCCCTTCATCATTTAGGAAGCAAGTTCGTCCATATTTTCCGGCATTTATGGAGACTTGAGACGCCGTATACCGCATTACTGGTCTGATATTAAAGAGGGTAAGTTCTCTTTTGCCTACATTTTACCAGCTGGGTGAAAAAGTCTTAGAAAACTACTTCCTGTTCTCTGGTTTCTCTGATTTCTAACACATTTGGACTACATAATGAATAACACTTTCATCATAGATTGCTGTGCATCTTTTTGCTGCAAAGTTACGTAATTTCCCTTCAGCTTTTGTTAATGTTAGGCCAAACTACTTTTCTAACGATAGTACAAACATGATGAGGTTGTAACTCTGAAGATGTTTAAGGAATCAAGCCTGAATAAATAGACGCAGTGAAAAGACAAACACCTGATTCGTAAATATATCAACATTTATCACTTGGACCTCATTGGAATGTTGTACATAAGAGAGGATTTGAACTGTTGAAATGTTTAGGCATATCTATGATAACAGCTAGGGATTTTAATGACAGATCTTCCTGATATCTTTGGGCGGGTTGCATTCCGATTATAAGTAAGCATTCTGACTGATTTATTGTGCTAAACTGGTTACATTTACTCCACCCTTCATCTTGACGGGTGATCCTCTCACTAATTGAGAACGAGACACATTTTCCTCAGAATTCGTCATGGTACTTAGGAAAAATCATTGTCTTTCCACAACGGAGCCCGGAAGTGCGGTTTAGTGTCCAAAACCCCAAGATCCTTCGCAGAGTCACCGGGCAAAAATCGATTGAAAATGCTCATCCAAATAGTGCATAACGTATAAAGTTATAATATTTTCTGTGATGAGGATAATCGGCTGGCAGTTTACGGTACACATAAGGAGTGCGCGATTACGAGCAGGGTTAGGGTTTGCGCCCATAAAGATTAAAGTTTCCTATTCTGTTTTATTTAATATTATTTATATTAGCGACCTCCCGTTTCAGAGGTGCTACTAATCAAAATGTTGCCACTTGAAATAAAAATGAATAAGGTCCCATATTGATAATAGGTTGCGAACACAAACTCCGGTAACAAAGGCTGCCTAGCAGTCACTTGCGTTCATGAGAATTAGGGATGAGAGGTTAAGGGTTACCAAACGTCGGCTACCGGCATCCGAAATTAGATTTCGGTAGCTTCCGTTACATCCCACATCCCGACACCTCTTGCATTTTAGTACAGCACATAAGTTACCAGATTAGCTATGAGGCTACAGTAATAGTGCTAGTCTTTTCACATTTGGATGGTCCAATTAACTTTCAGAGGTTTGTAAGCTTATTTGCCTTGACATCTTTCCCTTAAAATACAACGGAATCCAGCGAAGGAGTCTCTGAGGCTTAGTTATTTTTCCAATAAGTTGTTTGAGAGATTAAAGTTATACAGTTGAATAAAGAAAATATCAGCTTACCCTAAATTCAATCATTTAATCTATCTAACAGTACAATTAGAAAAGATTGCCATACATTTTCATGTCATGCCAATTCAGGGTCAATGGATGTACGATAGGAAAAGCTTTCAAAATCTGAATTAATGCACCGCAGCATAAAAAAGATATGTCAGAATTATTCCTCCACAAAACTTCTTGCAGAAAACCTTAAATACCACCTTAGTGGGTCGGTTAGGACGTCTGACATAATTTACTGTAATCGATCACGCGGTTACAACCCGAGGTTCTTGGTTTGCTACAAATAACTAGGTTCACATAAGAACATTTACTAATAGAATAAAATGTCTTACTGTAGCAAATTATCATGCAAAGGTTTACTCTATTTTGCTATTGTTTACCGAAGTTTGCCGCTGATTTGTGTGGATGGACGATAACATGTAAAATCTCAATCCCTCTCGATGACATTTTGACACCACCCGGGAAGTTGCTAATTCAAATCCCGCAGCTACTGATTAGCTTTCATGTTAGTTATATGTTCTACGCCGTATTTTTTTCGCTAAAATGCATTGTTGTTCTGAAAGGTCTAAAAATAAGGGCTACAAAACAGGAATCAGTCCTAAGTTTAAAGATGTCGAGTTTAGTATCTGTAAACTATTTGCTCAAACAAGACATCAATTGCCTAGAACACGGAATGTAAACACCAAAATAAATCATTCAGAAAAACTCAATCCATTTACTCCGTTTACAATCAAATCCCCCATTTTCAATAATTGGTTTTTCTGGTGACCAAAAGTTACTCAGTAGCTGAAACATTCAATCATTAGTTTCATTCCTGTTATGTTCATACAAGTGACGAAAGGGGTCACTTATCTCTACATAATGAATAAGGGACTCATTGAATGCATTCTATCTTAGAACGAAACTGAACTCTCAAAAGTCCGATCGTTTCATTTTTATCTTAACCACTCGAAACTGATCATTCATGACATGTTTTTCTTATTCTAATCACCCACTGCGAAAAAACCTCTCTCTACCCCTTTTACAATTTAATTAATCTGCACAACTCGTGCTCTCGGGCAAATCTGACTCTGTTCCGGCTGACATGAAATCTTGTTACGTTGGAAAGGGATTTGCGGAAAGAACACGATACGAAAAACCATTTCCACCATATTCTTTCTCTACTTCGCATGCTTGTTTCCATCAATCGCTTTTGGGGTGTTGAACTACAATAACACGGAGGGAAAAATTGGTGAGTTATTTTGCTAATTATGTGTGGAACTGGACATCAATTATGCAAGTGTTTTTAAAGAGAACTGTTTTATCGATTTTATGTATCATTTGCTTACCTATGTAGACATTTTAGCGAACAAATTCTCCAGGGAGGCATAGATCGAATGGAGCTAAGGGAATAACTTGTTAAAATTTGACAAACAAATTTGACTCGAAAAAGCGTTTGAAAAGCGGGTAACCTCTTGGGATGGTTTGATTTTCTCTTCGTTTCCTGAAAACGACCCAAACACTTAGATGAAAGCCTCACATCCCATATAGTGTCCAAATATCTGTTTTTGATCCTCGTTTACTCTCCATGTGCAACATATTAATTACTTGGACTTGTTGATCACCTTCACAAAATAACATCTGTATGCATAATCGATATTTTCATCCAAGGAATAGGAAAATTCTAACAGAAACAAGAAAAGGTTAACAAAATGATAGATTCCTTCTGACAATACAATTAGTCTGTCTCTTCCACTATGTACGCCTGAGTATCTTTTGTAAAGTGCCGATTTTGGCGTTGCTCTAAAATATTGCCTACTATCCGACAAAGAGCTTTCAACTAATCCTTTGTTATTTTATTCAGCTAGCCCTTTTGATATTCTTATGGGGTCCCAAAATGCAAACTTAAGCGTCAAGATGCACGGTTAACCGGCATAACTTAGGTTCATGTTCCCATCGATGAATTTTGAGTTGATAATGGTAATGATAATGCACATTTATCCCACAGAAGTGCTGTTTCTTGATTATACACTCAAGAAATGTCCCTTTGCTATTGGCGCCGATCGCTACTGCATTGGACCAAAATCCCAATGAGCAACATCAATAACGGCCGTTTAGCTAAGGTTAAAACTATGGTCGAATAATGAGACAGTTACAAGAATAACATTGTTGACAGATGTCAGTGATAATAATAAATTTACAGATAACACGAATAGTGGATCACCTACAGGGTTTGTAAATTCAACCTGCGGCGACAGCAGCAGTCGAATCGTTGAACGATTGGCAAATGAAAGTTTGTTGTCCTCATTGTAAACCACAAAACGCGAGTCTCGGTTTCAGTGATTTACATTTGATCTGGTTAAATCATTAGGAAATTCAAAGTATATAATATTGATTAGATTTTTACTCACAGTGTTATATTAGCCTATTATTTTACGTGTATAGCCTATGCCGGAAAACACGAGATGGTATAAAGAAATAGGCTATTTCATAGTTCGCTGCTTCAAAAGTATTTAGCTGACATCTATTTGTGTAGACCCTGTCTTTACAAACAAATCCTCAAACCCCCTCAATTCTAATAGGAAAACTACTTTAAAATGCAATTGCAGTTCACCTAGAATAACAAAATTTCCCAATCGTATTACTTCTCCAAGTGTTAACCATTCATTCTGCAAAATTGAAACTGTGTTCAAAAAACACCTGTGACCTAACTGCTTCTATTGTGGTAATGTTTTTTATCACACCAGACTACGCCCAACCACCTTTTGAGATAGAACCTTAGCTTCCAGTACCCTACCATCAGCCTTCTTCATCCTCTTTTGAACAATCAACCTTCATAGCCCGTTGTCGTATTTTGTCATCTAATCTAATGTGCAAANAAATCTGATTGTGTAACTCACTTGGCCACCACCACCCGTCAAAGGCCAAATTAAACTCAGACCTATCCTCTGTTGGCATGCTTCGATTAGTGTTCGATTACATCCTAATGAGAGAACGGAAAAGAGAACAGAAAAATAAATTTCGCTCACATGTGTCTTCTTGTGACGATGAAGCGCTTAACAAGAAAAGGATATTTAGCGAATCTAACTCCAAAGAAACTAAGAACAATCTCTGGACGACATTTTTCCACCTAAAGCTCAGCAATAATAAACATTGGACGTTTTATTTGAAATACATTTACCCTGTCCGTTGGAATTGAAACACAATCTCAGTGGTTTACGAATGTACTGTCAATGTGCTAGCCTGTTTTGTTTTTCAAAAGGAGGAATTGGCTTTCGGTTATGAGCAATTGACATAATACTCATCAATCGCCATTACAGGAAGCATTACAGGGTGCTGGACACTGTGTTGTTTTGCACATAGACGCCAACAACGGGAAAGTATCTTGCTCATTATCTTATGCAAATTTGGAAATAAATGTCTTCCAACAAAACAAGCAAGTGCTCTTCTTATTCGATCCGTATGTGAATGTTTGAATTTCCAACAGAGGGAGGGAATAAAACAAATCATAACAAATCTTTTTTTTTCTCATCACGGCTAATCCAAGCATTCCTTTACGAAATAAAAGTGTTTATTCTGAAGAAATGCATTTTGCCATTTTACTGTGAACGTTTCTATTCGAACCTCAAAGATGGCCTAAGGAAATTTGTCAGTCATCACTAACTGCTAAAAGCAGTCGTGTACAGAGAAGATGAAGAGTAAACCTGAAAAAAACAAGCAGTGCGCTATCTCTATTTTTGACTTTTTCGTGTTTTATAAACGGTGCTACTCCATCGAATTGGCTGAGGAGTGAACCTGGAATTGCCCAATCGACCACCGGGTAGCTGATCAGACCGTTTGGCTTCATCCATGACTGTGCAGCATAGAGAGACCAACTAACAGACAGACAGACAAACAGACACTAAAACTTACTGCCATGAATATTAGGTCTGTTTATGTACCACTATATTCAGCTTAAAACTCCATATTGCTTTCGTCACACCATTTCACAATAGTCATCATAATTACCATTGTCATGTATATACTGTGCTGACATTTTCAGAATAGGAAGCACAAAGACTATTTGAACACGATCATGGATGGGAAAAGATGGTCGAGTCTGATGGCCCTTGACAGTACTAATTTTGATGGTGATTTATGTCTTCTGATCAAAGCTGCTCTACATCATTATGCTTCATGCCCAGTTAAGCTAGCCAGTTTAAACTTAATGAGCCCAAAGAGTGAATTAATTAGCAAATTGTCATGGTCTTCACTAGCAACAGTCCCTTTACGCAGCACTTGGAATATTTCCCTTGACAGTACTGTATACCTGGATGTTTTCTATTGAGGTTTCTACTAGCTACGCATGTTAGGCGACATTTTGTCTCCATTCTAAGCAAATAACACTTTAGCTTTGAAAACCCACCAGTAACCCTTAAAGTACGAATCCCGCAATACATTGTTTCTGCCATTTCCTCAATTGTAGGTAAACTTGTAACCATAAGTGGCTGCTGATACGGAATTCCGTAAAGGTATGTCACATCAGCTACAAGCGTATGCATAGGCTTTAACTGTCCTCAAACTTTCATATCCCTCCCTGTATCGCCCTATGCTCAGACGTAACGCAAATGATTATAGCTCAAACTCTAGGCGGTTTGAGCTTTGGATTTCTCGGTGGACAACCATTGATTGTGCTTTTATCCACTGCACCTTTGGCTCTGTACATAAAAAGTAAGTGTTGTTCTTTTGACTGTTATTTACGTGGTGTTTTATAAGCTAAAATAACTTTTCCAGTTCCACTTCTATCGTCTTCGGCTACGCTGATGGTCTTCATGATTGGAACCGATGCGAGTTGGTCAGAACGATGTGATGTGGAAGGGACAATGAAGGCATCTTAATGTCGACGGAAAGTTTAGATGCCCTGAACTTTCAGGTGTCCTACATCGATTTTGCTGCATTCAGGACCATATACGTGGATATTTCTAAATTATTAGTGGTACCAATATAGACGATTTACCGTGCACAGTCAGTCTATTAAGATAATATCCAAAGGGAATGAGGTGGTAGAATCAAAGCCAAATACAACCAAGGTTTATGTGTCTCTCAAATGGACTCTCAAATGGACAATACTCGAATTACCTGAGTATTATATCTCTGTATTATATCTCTATCAAAGTCAATTCCAGATGTTAATCTCATTCGTGAGGAGTTTACTAGAAACAGTAGGATAAATGTCGCTAAGAAAGAAGAATATCAAAACAATCAGACACAAAATGCTCACAGTACATTCCTTTTGCTGGTTCATATTTTTTTCCCATATAAATCAAAGCAGTAAATGAAAACACGATACGAGTTTAAATTTTCGGTTTACGCTATTGCGCAACCAAACAACTGACCGGTATTTTGAATGATCAAAATGGATGCAACTCAAATGGACAGATAACAGATAATTTCGTTTCTGATTAAAAACCTGTTTCGCGGTCGCGTTCACTTGATCACTTCCTCCTGGCTCGGATTTGGGACCAATTCTATGATATCTGGTTTAATATAGAGCTGCGAAATAAATTCTAATGTCTATGGGGATTAATAACATACCCCGACCGATGACCAAAGCTCTCGAATAATGTACTGAGCTCAGTGAACATGTGATGGTACATCCTTACATTGTTATTACTTAATCTGCATACATGTCCGACATGCGTACCACAAGGATACTTTATTTTCTCTGACGTTTTACCAACATCCTCCTGAAGGAGGAAGAATTTGAATAGAAAACACGAGCGCAAAAGATATTCAGAAACGGGTTTATTGAACGCAACTGAAAAAAGGTTTACTTTTTCTGATAATCAATTTGTAAGAAAGCGAATAACGGACCACGCAAAACAACTCGCATACGTTCCCTTTGGGCATAAAAAAGGTGTCGTGTTATACACACTCTACAACTACTGCTTCATTTCGCTTTATCCGAATGATCAGTCTTCATACAATGGAACTGCAAAGCCTCCTGGGACTGACTGTCCCTGAATTCAAATCGTATCTTTTGTGTTTTGTCATTGAGTGAATGATTCCGAATGCATTCGCCTATCTGATTTGATGATCAGAAGGTAATTTGACCAGATTGCCATGTCTGACAAGAGCCAGACAACGTGCTTGGCGATTTTCATGGAGCAAGAGGTGAATCAAACATTGCATACAATCGCACACCGTCTTTACTTCAGTCTCCTATAAACATGAAACGACACTGGATATGTTTGTTATCATCTATGCCTCTCTCTCTTTCCGTCGTTCCCTCCTCTCACCCTCGTATGCCCTCAATATCCTCGACGTGTGATCGACATTGGTCTCCGATCCAGTCCTGCATACCATTTCCAGATCTTTCAATGTGAACTTTTATGCGCTATACAGTTGCGTGGGTTTATTCAACAGTCTACTGCTCTACATTTACGCCTGTTGTGGATTCAGTCGCTGGATGCGATGGTCTACAAGGTGAGCAAAATGCCAATGTGTGATAAATAAATCACGTCAAAAAGGCCTAAATTCTGAGAGACGTTTTGGTTAGTTAGAGTTTAACGTAAGCACCGACTCCGGTTGAATACGATATTTAAGGATTGCCAACGCCGTGCGGCAGGATCATGTTCAGTATAAGAAATCCTAATTCGAAATGACATTCTGATGCATGGTTTCTAGTTTACACTGCATTTAGGCGTTGAACGTATTTCGTAAATGATTTCCAAATGTGAATTAGGCACAATTACGGAGATCGTTTGTGAAGAAACACACTCTGAATAGGTTAAACTCCTTCACTAAACACCCAACCCGGTTCCCGGATAAAAATTTAGCTCAAAGTTAATCGACAAGAAAGCACCATGTAAAAACGGGTTACATATAACTGACACACAAA
>UZAN01040842.1:0-10048 GCA_900618425.1 Echinostoma caproni | reverse complement strand
TGTTCTCACTCTTTGAATTCCAAGTTTACAGTACTTTTGATAATAACGGCATCACACAAGGAATAACAAATGCAATCGGGCTGTGAAAGGATGCAAAAGTGAATGAAAACCGCTGCAATAAGACTGAGAAAATATGTGGCTAACGCAGGTAAGGGATTAGGTTATCGAGTCCTTACTATTAGCATAGTAGATACAGTACACTATTGTTCTTTTTCCGTACAGGAGTAGCATTGTTCAATAGTGTGGAGATTGTGCTTTCCAATGCCAGTCGCATATAGGCGGTGGTATTTTGTTCAAAAGAAGCGCTGTTATTCGACGGTATCTCGGACTCAATGTGATATACTCACTAAGCTATTGAGAGCTTAGACTAAATTCCGCAGATGCATTGAGCACCTGGGTGTAGTTGATTATACTATTACTATCACTACTACTACTAATAATAATACCATAATTTCGTTCAGAACTCATGCGACAAAGTTGAGTAACCACGGGAGGAACTGTATGTGCTATATTGTCTCTAATGCAATCATAAGTCATATCCCATAATCACTCCGGGAATAACAGGGAAAAGTTGATTTCTGGTACCTGGCAACGGACCTTAAATTTGGTCCCACTATTTAATTGAAGTAATAGTGATTCTTTCTCTGTATCCTATTCTATTTTTCAAAGCCATATTCATAGAGACCAGCATCAAACAAAGCAATGATAATTCGAATAAACTTAAATTCACTGGGTTTCTATCACTAGAATATTGAAGGTCTAGATTTAACCTACACATACAATGATTCATGTCAACATTCGTGCCTAGGGATGGTGACTGATTCGTCCATTCCCCTTGACGCGACTCGCTTCCTCATCCGACCGATAGTTGTCGATTATCGCCCGACTCGTTTATTCTCGTCTTAGGCTAACTCGATCAACGGTCACGTGTATGACGATCCTGGGGACGGAGGATGGACAGTTAGATCCCACTTGACCTCATTCCATCAAAACATTCTTTTTTACTCGCTTATTCACCATAAATTGCTTTGCATATTTGTGGAGCAATCAGTTTGTTCTGAATGGACATTCTTTTTGATATATATCGTCCAACATTTGACGTGTGATGAGCGCGATTAACGTTGGAATGCGAATGGTGCATTCACTCGGAGTTACAATGGCCTCACCTGACTTCACGGTCTGTATTCTCTTGGAGTTATCGAGATATGGTTTTCCTCCCAATGTAGTGCGCACAAAATGACTGAGACCTACTTAGGAGTAACTGAATGCAGTAGGACGTCATAGCTAAAGAACCGGAGAATTTTATTCTCGAGGTTCGAACGTTTAGTGACTTAAGATGTCCACACTGATTTTTTTGTTAATGTCATGGATTCATCTTGTAGAGAGGAAAACATAACAATGTTCGGTGAAGTTATTTTATTTTGGTATCTCCAAAACTGTGTTTCAATACTCAGTTCAATCTTTCGTCTCACTATGCACGCAATTTCGTCGATCATATAGCTTTGCTTTTTCAAGTCTAACCATCATATAATTTACTCCAGACAGTGAGCGGAAAATAAATAATTCAAGGCCAATCATCAAAATGGAACGGGAACACACTTGGGGGTTGGATATTTTCTCCCTCAGTTTTATCTCAATTGCTCAGAAATAGAAATTCGCCTTCAAACCAACATAGTAGTCCTAATAATTCAACCATGAAACCATAGTATATGAAAAGCAACTGTGTTTCAATCAGGTGTGAGGTTTTGACGAAAGTTTATTCAAATTTTATTTCACTTTTTGGGACTGAGTAAGCCATCGTTTTGTGTAAGAGTGAATCCACAGTTTTCATAGACGGTTAGTTTGGTTTTTCCGTCAGCTTTTGTATTTAAACCACTAACCAGTTACCCATTGGCCCGATTTCGCACACCATCCTCACCGTTGACCTAAGAGTTGGAAAGGTGTGTAAATCATCCTGGTGACCTCGGAGCTCTATGTAACGACAACTTATTGGGATATCTTTTATTCCAGTGTTAACTCACCCGGTGGTTTTAGCAACTTATAACATTGTTTTCGTAATTCGTAAACATATCTAATTTCATCTAATTTATTTGGTCTGACCTAAAACCCTCAAGACATCTAAGCTAATGGAATGTTAAACCTGAAGGTTCACCATAAAAGGACAAAAAATACTAAAATATGTTTGTTTATATTATTCTAGTAAAATTCTACTATTCTGAAGATTATTTGAAATAAAATTTCCAAGAAAATGTGAAGATTCTATCATAAAAACACCAGAACACAAAGATTGAATTACACGAGTTCTTTTGCATCTGTCACGTTGGTGATACAAAGATGTTATGGTTTCTGTCTTTCGCTTCATACATTACTACTTATATGCCAGTGTACTGCAACCACATTTATTCTCCGAAGAACAAGATGTTTTGATTAGAACGCGATCAGCAAAACAATTTACCGTGATCTTCAATGCTAGCAAATCTCTCATTGTCCCGCATGATGTCCTGCCGTCGTAAAATAGCAACTTTGTCCTATTTCACGGTTCCATAAGCAACGAGCAATAGGAAAATGCTTATATGAAACATTCCTCTCCCTTTATCCATTACATCACAACAAGAATGTACATCTGGGCAGAAGTGATGCTCGTCATCAATTTCTCCTGCCTTCATTAGGCTGTACACACAGTTATATTATCGTGTCAAACAAAGAACACATGGAAGGTGGTGGACAAGGTGGTGGACAAATGAGTTGCATGATTTCGGTCGGATAAGGAACTAAGGTCAATTTAGATGACAAAATTTAATATAAAAGTGAACTGGTTTAAACAATGCGGTGAATGTGGAAGAGGAAGGTAGAGGGAAGGCCATATCACGCACTATGACAGGGTAGCACCAATCGTGGTATCACCACTACCAAAACAAAATCATTTAAATCACAAATGTCTATCGAACACTTAGTCGCGGTTTGAACAGATGAATAATAATTGATTCTCTGGTATTTGCATAGTATGATCATATCATTGTGCGCTTACAGCTGAATGAGAGCACGCGAAATTGATGACCAATACCAATTCTGCCCACAGCTCTCCTTCTATTTAATAAAATAAGTTATTTTTAAGCCACTTTCATCATTCATAATATATAGATACTTTAATCATTGTTGGGCAGCGTTCATCATATGCAGTACGAATGGTGAGCATCGCGGACAGTTAGTTTCTGCATACATTGCCCTCTCAGTGATGATGTGCATATAGAAATGATTGACGCATTCTCCTGTGTGAAGCAGTCAAAGTCAATGGTTCTTGAAATCGGATATATGTATGAAGTGACAAAGTGCATCTGTTTTATCTGCGCTGAGGTGCATGCGGAATGCAAACCGCGATAACTCGGGGCCGGGTGACAAAGCTCTCACCGCTGACTCAATCTGAATACACGATAACAATGCCAAACGTAATTTATCAAGTATAATGCAATTCGTTCTGATAGATGAATGAATTGTTCAGCGTGCTTCCAGTTCCTCTCTGCATCATTTAATTTCACTAACAATTTTTCTTCTTTGAAAGATAAACAACAGCATTCCCTGAACCCAATAGGTAAGAGGATCCATCGTTTGTTGACAATAACGGGCAACATGAGCCGTAAAATCCCACATCATATCTCTTACAGGACTAGAACGGGTGCCAGCCAGATAAGGCTGTAGCTCCTGATAACTAAAATCAAGAAAAGATAGGATTGATGGATGTCGTAATTTCCAATGAAATTTTATTTGGGTACACAGATGGGGGTGGTGCAGCCGAATTCCTACCGCTTCCGCTGTGGCTAGCATACGACAATGTTGAGATAGGCCTTCCTTTGGAAAACCTAAAACGACTGCTTCATTTTTGCACATACAACGTCCATTTCAAGTTCAACGAGCAAATTTATCGACAAAAGGATGGTGTGGCTATGGGCTCACCTGTAGGACCGTTGTTTGCCGATGTGTTCATGGCGAAACTCGAAAATAACCAACTCAAACTTCTCACTCAGGATTGTGTGTTATATACACGATATGTACGTGATCAACGCCATATCAGGAACAAATGAGCTCTTGAGAAAATTCAGTGCTGCTCAATAGAACATAATATTTACTTTAGAAATGGAAAATGACAACAAATTGGCATTTCTAGACGTATGTTCGAGTCGTAGATAGGATGGCTCGGTGCAACGAT
Organism: Echinostoma caproni; assembly: GCA_900618425.1. NCBI lineage: Eukaryota > Metazoa > Platyhelminthes > Trematoda > Plagiorchiida > Echinostomatidae > Echinostoma > Echinostoma caproni. The sequence continues at coordinate 5,844 of UZAN01040842.1, read as the reverse complement.
CGATGCATAAGAAGGCGACTTGGAAGGGCCAATATATTCATTTTCGAAGCTTTGTACAGCTCAAAGTGAAGTGGAATTTGGTGCGCTGTCTAACACACAGAGCAAGGAAGATTTGTAGTGAGGACACAATTGAAGAAGGGCTCCGGTTCTTACGTACTGTCTTCACACACAATGGCTATCGGAAACGATTGGTTAGCAAGACGATTCAGTGCGGTGGAGATATTGTGAAGAAGACTGAGGTCAGAAAGAAGTCGGTATACATTGCCTTGCCGTTCAAGGGGAATACATCAGTAGAAGTAATACAAAGGAGACTATCAGATGCTGTTAGTAATACCTTCTATGCAACAAAGCTCAATGTTTTGTTCACTTCCCAGCCAATTTTGTATTTACGACTAAAGGACAAAATGCTGGATTCTTCCGTCACATTTTGTGTGTACTCATTTACGTGTTCCTGTGGTACCACGTACATAGACCGCACGGTCAGGCGTTTGTCCGAACGAATCCGTGAACATCACCCCGCATAACTAAACAGAGGAACGATTAAGTCATTCACTAGTGCAGTGGTTTTACACCTAGTTGAAATAAATCACACTGTGAATGTGACCGAGGCATTCCGTCCCCTGTATCGGGTTTGTGGTCGATTATCAAGACAGGTTCGCTGTCGTATGCTAGCCACAGCGGAAGCGGTAGGAATTCGGTTGCACCCCCGTCTGTGTGCCCAAAAAACAATTTGTACAGGNGCGCTTAAGCTCCCCTGGCCCACCCCCTACACACCCCATATTCTGAGTGATTCCAATGATTGGATGACCTGACAATTATGTGATCATTGAGAAATTTTATTTGTTTAGTTTAGTAAGATCACACAAATATCTAAGACGAAAACAAACCGTCAGACCAGGAATTATATGGAGTTGAATGTTTAAACTGGTTCAATGGTAAAATTCAAGTCTTGTGCACTAGGTAGAGGTGACCTATACCCCATAATGACCGCTTATGAAGCATTCATTGCACAGATCTTGTACAGTGTATGCACAGTCTTCCGACCAGATGTGAAACGATGAATTAAGTTCCTTCAACTGGAGTTATGTTTTTATTGTGAATCTCAGCATTCGTTATAGTTCTAACTCAGAGAAAAAATTACCGTACGCACGCTTTTTGCATTAGCTAAGATGCATGCTCATCAACATTCTCAGCAATGTGTGGCCTTGTAGATCAGTTGATAGAGCCTTGCACAGGGGCGCAGAAGCGTCTCTGTGTGCGACACAAATCCGTTTTACAATTCAAGCACAAAGCACCGATGTTTAGATTATCTGGTTCATTTTGCGCCCGCTTGTGTGTATCCAATAGAGATAGAAGAAAGTGGCCCATGAACCATTGCAGCAGCAGACTGAACAGATTTATAACCATGAGCAATTCGGAAATCATTTACCCAGGGAAAAAAAACATTTGTACAGAAGTTAATGGAGTACGGATCCGAGACCCTGAAATTCCAATGATACTGTGATTATAGACGCAACTTGAGGTGGCAAACCGGATTCGCTGTTGACTGCTATGAGAAGAGGCCACTGACTTCCGTGTGAACTCCATCAGCACACCGTATCCAAGAGATAGACAGTTTTTTTCAGGGCATTTCCCTTCCTCCGAAACAGAACGTTACATACACGCCGTGGTATATTATGCATCAGAGCGAGTTGATGATGAAATATAATTGGTTTTAGGTGGTAATTTGAGTTTTTTGTTGTTTCTGTGTTTCATCGGTTTTTACATTGCTTTTGAAAACTGGAACAAGAGATTTACAACAAAACAATCTGGACACCGAATCGGGTGAATGTAAGCAACATACGAGAAGATTGCAAATACAAATGCACAAAGAGCTCACGGCTTACTTCATTAAAATTCAAATATCCAAATACGTATTTGTTATGAGCTATTCATGCTTGCGTGAAACTGAACTATAATCAACATTTCAACGGAAAAATATTTACATATCCGGATACTTTCAAGCACTGATCAACGCCAGGAGGATAGGAACTGAATGGTTAAAATTGGCAAAAGCCATTTTTTATCAAATAAGCGTATGAAGTAAGTGTTTTTCCTTTCAAGCCAGAGCGCATGTTCAAGTATACTTGAGTTATTCAATTGGAGTAATACCGCTTTGTCGTCACGTGACATGATCGGTCGATCACGGTTAAGAACAGCAGCTGGAACTTGAGAAACTATTGCATTGTGATGAGCACTGAGAAACGAGTGAATCATTGATCAAAATTAAAAAATAGAAACAAGACAACATCACTTGATGTGATGTTTTGCAGCATGATTTGTGTCAGTAATTGGTGTTGCACTGTACACAAACATTTGTAGAACAACGACTGTACCATGTTCAATGAATACCTCTCGTTTGCTTTATTGTACATTACATCTTAAAGGGAAGTTACTGGAGGAGGTAACAACGTCAGTTGATTTTGGGAACTATCGTATAATTAGTCAGGATATCGAATGCGGCACTAAACTCTTAACTTAAACTCTTTTGTAGCTCTCGAATACATAGATGATAGCATCAGTAGCAAGAAAGAGGTCACAAGTTCATCGGTTGCCCTTATTGTAAGGCAGATGTATCAGACAACGACTAGGTACAATAGGGTGTCACTAACTATGGAGACAGTGTATCTTTATAATGCGGAAGGACATGCGCCCGGATGAAAGAAAGTGTCACTATGAACATAAAAATCGATAACGTGGAAAAAATGGTGATTTATGATTACTGTCTGGATTCCTTAGTTCTGTTGTTCACACTCATATAGGAACGTGGTCAAGGAAGTCCCCACACTCTTACTTTTTGGTTCCACTATCGTTGCAGATTAGATCACAAGGCAAGTATTATTACACACTGCAGAATAGTTTCTTGCTTCGCGTTACATACATTCTTTGATGGTGCAGGTAACCTTCATTTTCGCGCGGTATGAACCGGCTCTTGAAATTCGGCATTCCTGAAAAGATAAAATAAACATGTCATCAGACAGCAGCAAATTATTCGAAAATGAGTATAAATAGCTTCTTTTTCCACATTGTTTAATCAAAATTTGAGCATTTCGTAATTGAGAATTCAATAATTTTGAAATAGTAGCCTTGATATTATCGAAATCCGCCGAAAAGACGACATATTCATCCTAATATTATATATATATCAATCTTTTTACCAAAATTGTAACGGTGGTCTATCTTTTGGCTGAAAGCTTGTGTATATAACTCACTAAAGCTTGAATACAATACAATACAAATATAAACTTTATCCAATGCTCGCTTGGTGAGCAAAAGTACACCGAAAACGAAATCGGTGTTTTAGATTCTACAATATAGCGCGTGATCTTTTCAAACCTGTTCACTGGACTCCACCGCAATTTTTGCTTTCAAGATAAGCTACACTTCGCTTTCTATCCATGTCCGCCTTTTTGTTTGATCCGTTCAGCTTTTCAGGAGTATTATTTTTGTCAACCTATCAAAACCGACGCAATCCCTCTGAACTCCTCGGTCCCGATCCAGTTCACACTGTCCCCGAACACAACTCCAATTGGCTTGATGATGATGCAGAACACGACCAATACATCACAGGGGCTGTCTAACGAGCTGGCGCTGGCTGCCAGTTCCGGACACTGTGCTCGAGAAATCGCCCTGCTCTATCTTCTTCTTTTACTAGGCACGGTATGGCTGGCTCTGTACCTGTTCAATTTCACAAAAACGTGAGTAATCTGTATGTGTAAAAGGGAAATGTGCGTTGTCGATTTTTTACTGTAGTTGTGTAACTGAAGTGAATGATGGCATTTGAATATCAATTTTATTATTAAACAAGCAACTTGATTAAGTGAATTCATATCAGTAAAATCCAGTATTACAGACAAGTAGAGAGTCAACTCATTTGTTGAAAATAGTATGGCCTGTTTCCATTATACGAGTACCAAATCAATATATAATGATGTCAGTCATACTTGATAACCTTGAACACTCACGTAGAACTGCTTGGTAGAAACGTATCTTATATGGAGGAAAACTATATTGGATTATTTGCCTACCGTGAAATGTCGTTTGCTCTTGGCTTTTTCATGTTTCATTTCCCTGAGTGTTTTTGGAGCTAGTCTCCGCCTGATCCAAATGTGGCAATTATCTTCAATTTGATTAACTTCAAGATTTCAGTTTTATTGTCCACGTATGAGAATAAAGAGGTAAATAAATAGTTGAGTAGGTACTACAAAAATATGCATTCCCAGTACAGGCTTAGGAATCGATTCGCAGAAAACACGTATGTGGTGAGAGGCAATAGTCTATAAATCTTTTGAGCTTAACTATGAATTGCAGGCATTTACAGTATGTATCTTAACTAATGGTAACCATTGTAAATAAACTCGATTATTACCACCGAGATTTTAAAAAAACCAATTTGCATAAAGTTAAAGGAAGCCAACTTAGATCAATTTGGAAATCTCTCTGCTTATTCATTTTTTTAAGATTTCACTAAACGTTTCATGTTAAAAGAGTTTGTTCAGTAAGGATGTACATTTTTGATCAATTTTGAATGTTGTATTGTATCATTGATACATTTAGACAATTGACTAATGCTGCACCATATCATTATTAGGACTCTCGAGAAAATCGATCAATGGTCAACTACTTAAATAACTTATCCTTACTCGCACTAAAGTAGCTTTCGATACAAATGAATTTTTCAACCTGAACCATAGAGTTTTCAGTTCTCATGAGACCCCGAATTATGTCCGTGAAAATTAGTCTTTCATAATCTACGTAGACTTTAAATTACTAACCCTTTGAACCGTACTGCCCTCATTTTATTAAAGGTTGTCAAACTGGTGGTAGCAACAAAAGCCACTGACATCAGCTTATATTTGTGCCACTATTGGACGTATGATGCACTGACAACAAACGTTTTGTAATGTATATCTCGTCATTGGAGTATATACATTGGGGTATATATATATATTTCTCTGTGTAGTTTGAAAGTTGAGGCATTGGAAAGTTAAATCGTGTATTCGTGTATTCTTGTGAGTACATTAATAATGCTTGAGTAGGTACATGTAGCTGATTTGAAGCAAGCCACTGAATAAGTGACATAATGCCCTTGGAGACTGTCCGTAAGGCGGTAGCGATTTCATCATGGCATTACGGAATGAGTTATGGTGATCAACGTATACAAAATACAGAAGCGATCCCAAGATCAGTTGAAACTTGTTCTTATTCTATGTTATCAATTTTTCCTCGTCTGTTTTCATGCATAAACAATATCTCAAAATGTTTGTGGTTGTTCCTAACAGTCCCTTAGTCACAAATTGATAGGCATTTGAAAAATATACCCCTCCTAATTATCATGAGAATAATACAGGAAAGCATTCCATGATTGAAATACGGTATTAAGGGTTATTATCGAAGTTCAATGTAAGAAAATATTGTCAAGATTGTAAAACGTTCAGTAGGCTCAATGGGATTCGAACCCGCACACGGACGCCACCTACACTTTGTAAAGCGCAGGCGGTATCAGCTGAGCTACGAGGCCACGCCGATAGCTTCCATGTGTGGGTTTGAATCACACCCAGGCTACCGAACTTTTCACAATCTTGAAAAAGTCTTTAATCTGCCAAACAATAGATTTACTTTAAAGTATCAAGCTTGGATTAGCCCATTCGATTGTTCAGAGGCACCAGGCACTCTCGATGGTCTTGGGTGTGGGTTTCACTCCTTGGGAGATCGTTAATTCCCCACTGTTTGTATGCATTTAAATGCGATGGAAATGTTTATGATAACCAACAAAGAACACTGGACAGCTGTTTCGTCCTGTTT